>WAAG01027600.1:706-17320 GCA_013390105.1 Tichodroma muraria | reverse complement strand
AGGCGGGGCTCTGCCCGATCCCGGTGAAAAGCACAACGGGGGCTGCCCTGTCCTCCCACCTGCTGCCAAGCGGCCCCGGCCCCGGCCCCGTTCTGGATGCGGGACGTCGCAGCTGCGTCCCGCCGGCTGGAAAAGGAGTTGGAAAATGGAGATGGGATCGGAGTGGGGCCAGGGCTGTCCGGAGTTACCCGGGAGTGCACGGACGGGGAGAAGCTTTTGGGCCGGGATGAGGCGATGGGTCTTCCACTGGGGACGCCTCTAGCTTGGTGGCCCACGCAGGGGATGAGAGGCAGAGCCAAGGCTGGAAAAGGGTGCTGGAAATGTTCCCCAAACAGCATCTGACCTGGGAGATGCTGTAGCCTTCGAACTCCCGCAGCGGAGCACCGTGGGCCCTGGGGTCGCTGTCCTGGGGGCACACCCACCCTGAGGGGCTCGCACACCCTGTCCCTTCATGCTCACGGCGACGGTGACTTTCTCTCTTCCAGGTGCTGGAGGGAGAACAGTGATCCCTGTGTCCTTACTGCCCTCCGGGAGGAGGGGAAGCCGAGAGAAGGCTTCCCCGTGGTGTGGTGCAGCCCAGGACACAGCTGTGAGTGGCCGAACTGACGGAGTGACACTATCCTGCTGCCGGCCCGGCCCCATCCCCATCCCACCGCCAGCACCACGGCTGTCCCCTTTGTCCCCTGCCAACTTTGTCCCCTGCCAATGCCAGCAGGTGGAGGTTGCACGCTCGATCACTGCCCTGGCATCCCAAGCGTGAGACCAGGCTCTGGGCCCCGCCGATTCCTGCGGGCCATTGGCCATGGCGGCTGCTCTCTCCACCGGAGCGATCGTGGCAATTTCTTTTAACTGTGTCATCGCGTTGCTCATCCTCATCCTTTTCCTCATCCTCTGCAAAGCCTGCAGGACCCCCTCATGTCCCAAGAAGACCCCAGCTTCTGATGTGGATGAGTCAAGGAATGAAGAGAAGTACCTGCTGCAGCCCTGATCTGCCTGGGAACTGGGGTATCCGGCTGTGCCGAAGGAGTTGTGCCAGACTGGATGCCTGTGCTGCAACTCGAGCACTGGACCAGGCATGATGAAAGCTGAGGGGACACCCAACTGCTTGCAGGGGCTGTGACAGGAGACACAGTCCCTTCGTCTTCGTGGTTTTGGTGTGTCCAGTTCCTTTGAGTGCCCACAGTGATGATGGGGATAGAGAGACAACTGATGGGGATATGCTACAGGGACAGTCATGCTGGTCCCAGTGGCCAGTGAGCACAGCAGGAGCTCTGCCTTCAAGTGCACCCCTTGTTTAGGAAGAGCTTGTGGGCTCTTCTCTGGTGCTTATGGCCTGGGACAATGGCAACAACATCACAGATCTGAGCAAAGCTGGTTGGGGGCCTGTAGAGGGGAGGCAGCAGGGCTGGCTGGCTTCTTCCCAAGCAGGCTGGCTGCTCCACGGCAGGGTGTGCCCAGGGGAACCTAACCAGCCCAGGCCTGCTGGCAGAGCAGGGTGTTACCAGTCCAGATGTTTGGGGGTGGCCCTGGGTGCCATGTGCCCTCAGCCTCAGGTGGGCATTTGGCAGATGTCTGCCCAAGCAGTGGGTTTAATGAGGCACAAGAGGGCCTGCATGGTCTGCCTGATCATCCCCAGCCTGTCAGTCCCCTCCAGCATTAGCACCAGCTAGACAAACGACCCTTCTCCTCCTCGCTGGGTGTGTGTCCCTGCCCTCCTCCCTGCCTGCTCCCAGACCAGGCCAGCCAGTGGTATTTGCCCTGCCTGTGAGCAGCAGATGTGCCCTTGCAGGCAACCCCAATCTTGCTGAGAGCAGCCTGGTGTGGCTTTTTCCTGGGGAGATGGGAGACATGGGGAGACGAGGATGCCTGGACAAATAGCTTTGAAGGTTCTTTGACCCTGCCTGTTCCCTGGGGATCACAGTGGCTCTCTGGGGAGGGATGCTTGTCTGCAAGCCTGGCAGCTGCATCCCCCACCCTGCCAGTGGGTGCTGTGGGTTTTGGAGGGCTCTGCCTTGCCTTTCCTAGAGCTGAGCAATAGCCACAGTCACCGCTGGCATAGCCACTGCAATAAGGGGACAGAAGGGTGGGGTGGGAGGGATGCCAGGCCTTGGACAGGCCTGGCAGAGCCTGCAGCTCCTCCCCGTGTCAGGTGTAGCAAACACATCCCTTTGCAGCCTTGTTTTTACTAGACTAATAAACAGATTATAGGACCCACGTTGTGTCTCTGAGCTCTACCCGGTGCCAGAAAAAGTCGGGGGAAGGTGGCACGATGGCCATCCCGCAGGGCTGAGGAGCAGCTGTCCTGGGGCTGGCGGCTGATGTCTCTGGAGGACTGTGGGTGGTTTGCTCAGGGATGGTGATAAGGAAGAGTTCATGTCCACATCCTTCTGTGGCTTTTAAATGCTGGGTGAAACCTGACTGGGTGTTTCCTGCCTGCCTACCTGGCCTGGGGCATGGGGGAGTCAGCAGGGAGCATTCCCTAACCTCTGTGCCAGAGGCATAGGAGCGTTTCCAAGCTGTGGCCTTACTTTACATGGATGCTTGTGGGATACAGGCCAGCGGAGCATATGGAGGACACCTGCCACCACACCTGTCTGGTGGCTTTGGTCCCCAGGCCTGGGAGCTGTGCACAAGGATCTGGTGGTGACAGCCACCGCTCATCAGCATGCTGTGAGGCCACTGCTGCTCCTGCTGCCACTGCAGCCATGTAGCAGCTAATCCTCTGCTGCACACAGAGTGGTGGAAGGCTCTGCAAACCCCACTCCCAGCAGTTTCCACAGGCACCAGCTGGGCAGAGGCACCCCAGCCCCACGATGAGGCCCCTGGGGAGAGGGGAGCTGTGAGCCTCCCACAGCTGGTGACTAGCAGCTACTTCCATGTGCTGTCCGGAAGTGTGGAACATATCTCTCCCACAGTCCTGAGGCACCAGGCCAGATTTCCAGGCACCCTTTGGCTTAGGCTGCCACCCCAAAATCCAGGTGTGGCATTCCATTTGACTTGCACAAATGCCTGGGGGGGCTACAGCTCAGAGCTCAGTCTCTGGCCACCACACAGGGGGACTGGCTGCCGTGAAGCTGCAGCCCTGAGGTTTTCCTAGGCCCCCTCGTGCCCTTCATAGGTCTCTCATCTGGTGCAAGCCCAGTCAAGGCTTAGGAAAGCCAAGGGCCCTGTGGCTCTGGAGGGCCAAGCGTGGTTAGATTTGCCTAACCCAGACATGACTGCACACCACAGCTCTCCCAGCACCTCCGTTTATTTGTCCAGGCACAGAGGCAAAGTGCTCCTGCTGTGCAAAAAGTGGGCAGCAGGGGCCTGTGTCTTGCATGCCAAGCAGCCACTGATCAAAGCCGAGCTTGTTTGGCCAGAGGCTGCCCACAGAGTCATCATTCCCCCCTCTCACTTGCCTCCCTTGTTCCCTGGCTCTCTCACCAGGCTAAGCAGCTTCTCCAGCTTTTCTATTTCCACCTCGGGACCTTTCTGCAGCTCCTGGCCTTTCTTCCCCTGAAAAGAAACCAAGCAGGATAGAACTGTGAGCAGGGAGGAAAACAGTGATAAGGAGGGGTCCAACACAGGGAGGGCTGCTGGAGTGCTGTGTCTGAGCTCTTCCCCCTCACTGGAGGCTGATCCACAGGGGGGTGCACCTGCCTATCCTCATATTTCAAGCCCAAGTTGCTATGAGATGTGTGAAAGCTCCTATGAGCTGGGAAAGGACAGGACACTAATGAAGTGTTTGGATGGGAATGGAGTGGATCTGTTGAGTCCCAGTGACTCAAAGGCTCCTCTGCCTCTTCTTAGCCCCATGGGACTGGACCAACCTCTAAGCTATGCCCCCAAGCTGTAGGTAGGTGCCAGGTATGCCAGACTGCTAGGGCAGTGACAGCAGTGCAGATGTTCAGGCCTCCCAAAAACAGCCCCACCATGCCCATCCCCTGCAGGTGCTCCTGGGCAGAGAAAGCCACAGGAGCAGAGATCATCCCTTTTGCACCCAAATGGCTTTTCCCAGGAGGGCAGCTGGGTATTGAGAGCCCTAACCTGGTGGGGAGAAGGGAGTCTGGGCTCCCAGGTGTGCTGTTAACTCCTCATTGATGCTCTCCTGTGCCTGGACACACTTCTGTGCCAGCCCTGATGCACACCCCAGCATGGGCAAGGAGGACAAGTGCTTCCCACAGTCCCCTAGCATCTGTCCCAAGCATCCCAGGGGCTCCCTGCCCAAGTGCTAAAGCAAACTACAAGCATCTTGAGAAAAATCACATAGCACAAGGGAAAGAACCTGCCAAGTTCAGTCCTCACTTGCTTGGGAACAGCAGGAGCTTTCCAGGCCTGGCAGAGGACGATGTCCCTGCTGAAGGCACAAATTCCACCCAGTGCTTTGGGCAGAACATGTTTCTGCTGGGCTGTGGTGTTGTAGCCAGGATAGCTGTTAATATGTTTGATGGTAAAGAGGCAGGAAGGGCCTCAGTATGAGTTCCACAGAGATGTTTATTCCAGTCACACGCACAAACTGTCCAGGGCCAAAGGCAAGCCTCATGGGAAGGGTCCAGGTTCAAGTATGTGGGTGGTAGGGGCTGAGAGAGCATCAGGGACCGATTATCAGGGGGCATGGAGGCAGTTCAAAGGCAGGGTTAGGGTATGGGAGCCAATGGAGAAATGGGGAGGGAGTGACTGAGGGACACAGGGATGGGGAGGGGGCTAACGGGGCTGATTGAGGGAGCAGAACAGGGGGACATTGGCATAACAGAATAGGGTGTCCTGTGAGAGAAGCCTCTTGTGTCTCCCTAACTTAGGGAATGCCTCTCAGGGTCCACTGACCTTCAACACTGGGCTGCAGCATTGCTCTTAACAGAGTTCTGGCACTTTGGGAAAGTTATTAACTGTGCTTAGGCTCTCCAGGTTCACATCGTGTAAGACACAGCTGCAGCAGAGGAATTTTCCAAGCTACACTGAGCCCACCAAGCCCTCTTGCAGCTGAGCATCTATGCCATGGGATTTCTCCCAAACCATCCCCACAGTCACCACTTCCATCATGAAGTGTTGCCTTTAAGTTACAGTCTTCCCCTTTGCCAGCCTGTTGGATCTTGCCTTGCCTCTGGATTTGGTGGGATACCCTGCTTTGGGGCTGGGGAGCTCCTCTGTGTGCAGCACGCCTCTGTGCACCCCAGAAAGCAGCTGCCAAGCACAGGCAAGCAGGAGGGCTGGCACAGTCTGGCAGGTGGGCTCAGGAGAGGTGGCAGCAGGCCCCCAACACTGCAGCAGAGCAAAGGGAAGGGAACATCCCTGACCACTCTTAGAGGCAGCCTGCAGGAAGCTGCTGTACTGGCTCTTCTTGGCATCCCCAAAGCACAGCCTCTGCTCTCCGTGCTCTCAGAAGAGAGCTGCCAGAGGAGCAGCACTCAGCATCGGAGGAAGGAGACTGCCAGCTTTCCTCTCTCCCCACTTAGAACAGATCAATTCTCCTCCCGCTGAATCAGCCCCGCTAATGGCCCCGGGTGCAGCAATTACAAACACACACCTTCCCTTCAGCGCTGAAGAATTGCCAGTGCACAACACAGAGAAAGTTGTTAGCCCCCATGGATCTCACTGCGTTTCTGTAGCAAACATGGGCATTGCTGAGTGACGACAACGTGCAAAGAAGTCCCCGAGGAAATCCCTGCGTTCTCCCTCATGCCAGCCCAGCACAACGTCAATGGAAGAGAGGTTTCCTAAGCTGCCTGAGGACACTGCTGAGATGAAAGCAGTCCTGGGGGAAGGACATGGATGGGGATATTTGGAAACCCCTCTGCTCCCAAGAAAGAGAGCCCCACTGCTGTTCTGAGCACGGGGACGAGCCCAGGTAATTTTATTGACTGAGTCTATTGGCTCCATGCTGGGACAGTGCTGGTTTGTATTAATTTCAACAGGTGAGCAGCACCCTTCGTGGCTCTGGTCTGGGCACTGCGAGTGATGTTTATAATAATGGCTCACACCATAGCAAAGCATCTCTCTGAGTGAGAGCCTTGGGATGAACACAGCTGCTTGAGGTATTTCAGGACTTAGCTACTTCTCAAGAAAAGCTGCTTTGCTGTCTGACAGCATTCAAACCCCTCTCTTTGGCACTCTGTGTCATATCACACGGAAGTCCTCAGGACAGGCAAAAGAGGCACCTGCTTTGCTCAAATGGGAAGAGAAGATGTTGAAGCCACCTCCCACCAACCTATCTCCATCCCAAGTCCTTTGACCTCTTCACTGGTAGGGTCAGGGAGACTCCCTGACTGATGTCCTGCAGGCCCATGGGAACTGTGTCTAAGCCTTGCTGAATTCACCAGCCTCAGGCAAGGCTCAGCTCCTGGTCACCAAACTGTCCCTAAAACTTTGACTTTCACACTGGCTCAGCTCTGAGCACACTGCAACAAAGCCACATGCAAGCCTGTAATGAGCCATAACTGAACCAGAGCCCTAATTTAACGCCACATAACCAAGGAAGCAAGATGACACAGGGAATGAAAATTATAATGTCCTTTTGGGGGCACTGGAATGGAAAGTTTCCCTTTATTCTGTCATCTGCTTCTCCCAGGGCACTTGTGCTTGTGAGCTGGCTAGGCCGCTGATGGCACCAGCACAGCACTGTGGGATCTGCTTGGATGCATGTGGCAGCTTCCTATAAATCCAGGGGCTTTGGCTGCATCAGATCTCTGAGGAGCAGCCCTTCTTGGAGAGAGCTATTGTGATGTCCCAGGGCACACACGAGGTGGGGAAGTGTCACTTCCACACGTGGCTGCCGAAAGGCTCTGCCTTCAGCCAGGTGTGGAGAGGGCACTCGTGGGGCTCTGCCACCATGTGTGTAGCTGAGCCTGTCCTCCACCTACATCCCTGCTTATACCACATCCATAGGGCTCATCAGAAGCTGAGAGTGAGTCAGGGCAGAACATCCTCCCCATGAAGCTGTAAGAAGCACGGCTGAGATTACATGGGAGGTCTGTCCCTGAGGAGCTCATGGAATGGGGATTGGAGCTGCTCAGTGCAGCATTTGCATTGACTTTATTGTCAACTGCTTCCAGATGGAGAGCAAAATGTTCCTGTTGAAATGGTGATGAGGGACATGGCAGGAAAGCTCATGGCAGGGCCAGAAAAGATGCTATGTGGGGATGGACTCTGCCCTGCTTACAGAACGTGACCTCAGGGAGGAGAGATAGGCAAGAGACCCCCCTGTTTGTGGCCAGGCTGCTATAATTGTTTACAGGGTTCTCACGGCCCTTATGCTCCCTTTACCTCATGTCTGGGGTCTTCCCTGGCTCATCAAGCAGGGAAACTGAGGAAAGGGTCTCAGGCTTACAGGCAGTGTGCAGGAAGGGCCCTTGATGGTCCTCTCAGCCTCAGGGTGAGTACTGGCACTGGAAGTGAAGCAGGAAGTGGGAGATAACTGAGGTGAGGCCTCAGAGGGAAGGGTAGTGAGGACTAGAACAAAGATGAGGATGAGGACTGGCTGCTTGAAGATCCCTTGACCCTTGGGAGCCTCAGCCCCATCCATCCCCATGCTGGCACATGCTGAACTCTGCATTCAGGTTATGGGACTCATTTAAACTGGAGTCTTGGCTAATGCCTTCATTCCCTAGTTGAACAGTATACTGCTGAGTTAATAAAACTCTCCCATAAAAGCCGTGATGCTGGCACTTTAGCTTCCATGTCTTTTTCCCATTGGTGGAATAATCATAAAACATCTGCTTGAAAGTTTCGATTAAACAAGACCAAACGTTTATGTTTTAAAGCAGGAAGGAAGTCAACCACATTGACATGAACATAGTCAGGAAAGTCCCCACAACTTCCTTGGGAGCAGAGGTGACCCTTTGCCCTGCTGAGCCTTGGCTAAGGGGCACAGGCCTGTCTCTGCCCTGCTGTTGTCATGACACTGATGTCATTCCTTACACGATGGGACTTCCGGATACAGTCATGCTGGAATGAGATCTAAATGTTTTATAAAGCAGCCCGGTGACGTAAGAACTGGCTTCCCATCCACAAGGGTTCAAACTTTTACAGAGTCATTTTGAAGGGGGTGAGAAGCTTCAAGAAGACACCTAAAGATGTTTATTCTTGTTTATCCTCAGTGGGAAGGGGCACACAGCCTGCCAGTCGTTCAGAGGTGTATTTCTTTGGGAGAAGATCTTTTCATGTTCCTTCTGCTCAGGTTAAGGTGACAGCTCCAGTGTAAGGGTTTCTCCATTATCAAAACACACTAGTGAATGGTCTGGTGACCTCAACAAATGAAAGCAAAGATGAAGCTTCTCTGGAGCATTTCTGTAAGGAAGACCAAGGAAAGCCAAACTCCTTCATGAACACATAAAATTTTTCCTCATCATCTCCCTGGGCCACTAACTGAACATTAATAGGATCAACAGGAATGTGACATGAGCATATGCAGCCCTGAAGCCTCCCAGATCTACCTCATCATGGTCCTATTGCAACCCAGTGCTGGCATATGAAGCTGGAGTTGTGCTGAGCTGGGGATGATGTCTGCGCCAGGACCATTTCTGGGCTCTCAAGAAGTCCATTTACATGCAACACCAACATGCTTTTCAACCACAGAGAGCCTTGAAGCACACTCACAGCCTGATCTGACAGCACTGCTCCTGGCCCATGGAAGGATCAGCTGACAGATGGAGATAAGGATTTAGGTTTATTCCCCTACTGTTTGGAAATAAATGACACAGTAAATGTTTTTGCAAGGAATGAAACCAGCAGAAAAGCCCAGGGCATGGCTGGGTCATTCAGGTGACAGCAGCCACACAGGCTCACTGGCCTCAAGGATGCTCTTACCTCCAACTCCAGGTACAACCTGTGCAGTTCAGGGCAAGTACCCCCACCTTTCTCAAGCTCACATCCTGACTCAGAGACCTCACCTGGAATCTACACTGGCCCATGCCAAAGCACAGCAGGGCACACAGGTCTCAGGGCCACAGCTGACCTGCCTTTGCTTGTTGGAAGTCACCATTTGAATTGGGTAAGTCACAGTGTTGGGACCAGCCTCTGACTCAGCAGCACACATCTGCCAGGAAAGGCATGGGAGCAAAGATCAGGACATCCAACAGGCAGGAAGTGCAGACAAAATTGGATCAGACCCAGAAGCGGATGGGATTGTCACTGGAAATAAACCAGAAGGAATTGGGCAGGGCATGTGGGCAGGGGTCACTTGCCCCTAAATAGTGAGTAGCTGCCCACAGCACACAGAGCTGACTGGTTCACAAACATCCATGGAAGAGGGGAGGGAATGCCTGATGGAATGGATGGGCTCTGCGGCTAACAGCCTGGTCAAATCCATGGCCATCAAGGAGCAGAGCCTTTGCATCGTCACAGCTCTGTGTCTGCTCTGCCAGGGGCTGGCTGGAACTCCACCTCCTTGCTCACCCCCACTGCAGTGTCCTCTGGCCAAGCAGAAGTTGTGCACACAGCAGGAGTTGTTCCCTGAAGAACATTCCTTTTCTTGCTAACTCCAGAGCCTCGAGCAATGTCTCTTACAGACCACTAATTTAGGCACCTAAATTTAGCCATAAAAAGACCACATTTAGCATGAAAACTTCAGTGAACAAGGCCAAGCTGAGTGCAGATTTGTCTCATGGCAGTCCCCACAGCTCCTCTGAACTGGGCATTACAATGATTTGTTACCTCCATCTGAATTTATCCCTGTACCAGCTGCAGAAACCCACCAAAACTATTTAAAACTGTTGGTCTTCTGTCCTTTCCATTGTCTGACACAAGTTCAAAAGAGGGATGTTGTCATGACCCTCAGTTCATGAATCACCAAATAAATAGCTTTAACCAGAAGGATAAATTTCAAAGTCATCTTAAGACAATATGTGTCTGAAATGAGCCCTTAACTCTGCCCTGCACAGATGCTGTGATTAGGAAACATCAGCAACAAGGTCCCAAGAGGTCACACTGTGTTTTGTCAGCCTTGAGAATAATTTGGCTACACTCTAACTGTGAGCTCTGGGTGTGTGAGATGAAGAACAGCTTTCTCTTGGGTGTCATCAGCCTTAGAAACTGAGATGAGCCAACATCTATAGGCTCTATTCAAATAGAACAGCCTGGTGAGAAAAGAAACTCTTCACAAGGTCCATGGATAAGATTTTCAGTCATATCACTTAAGTGACTTGTACTAAGCACTGAGAAAAAACCATTATGTGCTCACTGTGAGAGGCAATTACCCTGTCCTGGTCCTGGCACACTGAGACCTCCTGAAGGAGTCAGAGTGGAATAAAACCCTGAAAAGCTTTTTCCTCAAGCCCAGGGAGTCCTGGTGGTGCAAATCATCTTTGGGATAAGGACAGAGGGAATGGGATGCCCTTTCCTTCACCTCACTGTGGGGACAGGCAGTGCATCACCCTCTCAAACCCTGGATCCAGCCCTACTGGATTCAGATTTTCTGCAGTGCCATTTGGCTCTTTGGGATCGGACCAATTATTTTAAGTAGCTTTTAACTTTTTGGGAAGCCCCAATACTCAAAGCCTGTCTACATGCCAGGCATTAAAACGGCATGGGATACAAAGGCTGGTGGGGGGCATTAGTGTGGGATCTCTCAGATCCAAGATGTGGGGAGGAAGAAAACGAGAAGGGGATTTTAATTGAGATTGTCCATAAAACCCACTAGATAGGCTCAACTGTCAAAAATTGCTGCAATTCCAGTGACACCCAGAAACCAAACCTCAGTGTAACTTAGACAGTCCAAAAGCTGACCAGGCTTCCTAACTCTTGTCCCCGCCACGAGGGGCCACATCTGCAGCACCTCTTCACTTGGGTTGGCAAACCTGACGAGGAAGGCTTGGGCACACAGAGCACCCAAAGGCACATACATCAAACCCATCCAGAGGGATAAAATCAAGGATATGCCCTGCAGAGTGCAATGACCCCAGCATTCTTAAGCTGCAGCCCTTGATTCCTGGCAGGCAGCACAGTCAGCCACCCAGCAACATTTCCTTATCACTCAGCATCTCTTTCTTTTTTTTTTTTTTATTACTGCAGCTTTACTTTAGCATTTTGGCATGCCAGCTCAGTAAGCTGTTACAGATTAGAGTTTAATAAAAGCAATCAAACACGGATGTGAATATGCAGCTCCTGCAACTCTTGGGTACTGCTGTTATATCATAGAGCACAGCATCTCATGGGACAACATTTGCAGTTGTATGAACAGTATATTTTAAAAAGTTGCAGCTTTTTCAATGCCTTTTTCTCTGGCCACCGTTATACATGTCCACCTTGATCACTTATAACTGCCTTAAAAAAGTCCAGTTGCTGTTTTTCTTTCACACAGTACCTTCTTTAATTTTTTTTTTTAATACAATTCATAAAAGTATTTGCATAGGGAATATATTCTTGGTTGCTACTTACACAGGAGCATGTGAATATACTTCATTTTGGGTAAATACAAGTACACGGGAAACCGGATTTTGCTATTATTAGAAGTAAAAATAAATGTCCTTGCTCAAAGAACCCTCATATGTAATAACATTAAATGCCAATGGCATGAAAGATGTATTACAACTGATACTCTTCTGCTTATGAAATAACTCAGTCTGCAATTTAATGTCAAGTCACATTCCTCTCTTTCTCTTTCCTGCTCTTCATGACTGAACTCAGGGATGCTGCAGAAATTGCACTAGATGTTTCAGCCACGTGAACAATTGTGTCATCTTAACAATGCATTCTCCTTGTGTATTTTTCATTTAAATCACAGAGTCACCTGGGACAGAGCTAGGAGGGGTTAGTTCACTAGTGTATTCTTGTCCATGGTGGGAGCAGCTGTTCTTAAATTGCTTCTGACAGATGCGTGTCCAATCCTTGGGGTGCCCAGCACAAGAGGTCCCAAGCAGTGGATTGTCCCACTCTGCTCCCAGCACCTGCACAGCCATTTCTTTTGAAACCCCCCAGGTGTGGTGCTGCCAATCAATCTCTTGGAGTTGTCTGTCGGCATGTCCCTCTTATGCCCACTGAAACCTTCTCCCTATGTCTTTTCCTGTTGTCTTGTTACCTCAAAACACTGCCTTCCTTACCCTGCCAGCCTGGGATTTCTTTGGGAGTGCTCACTTCTCTCATTTCCCTGCTTCCAGCCTCTCAGATGGCTGTACTGTCCTTGCTGCTCTCCTGCTCCTCATGTCCCTCAAACCCAGTACCCAATACTGGAGCAGAGGCATTTACACTGCAAAGCAGTGCAACAGGATCAGATCCTGTTTCCTGCTCACTCCTCTCCTTGACTGTGCTCTCCAGTACATCTCTGCTCAGGCAAGTGAGACCTTTCTCTGTTCACCCCCTCAGTTATTCCAACCTCCTTTCCCTCTCCTGTTTGCCTCCATCCTCACTGAAGTGCATCCTGTTTACTTCAGACTGAGTCTCCCCATTTGCCTCAGATTAAATGACTTGCACAGCTTCACTCCACCTGCTGCACAGGAAACAGCCAGGCAAATGATAAACGCCACACAAACACTCCCAGGCCTGGGAACCAGACACACTGTTAGCCTGGACAGAGTGGGACGTCACGCTAAATCGCATCAGCCACGACTGAGTTACGCTGCAGCATGCAAATCAGGGCTTAAAAGAGGTCAGCGAGGAGCTGGACGCAGGACAAGCACAGGAAATCCTGCAGCTAGAGCTGTTGTTATTCCCTGGGATTTCACACAGTTACAGCAGCTGAGAAATCCCTTCCTGCCCCACAGACAGGCAGCATCCAGCTGTGTTCTCCCACAGCACCGCTTTGTCCTGGGAGCTCCTGAGGATTGCTGGTGTCAGTCCTCTCCTGGAATGGGCTTGGCACGGTGCTGGTCCATGCAGGATGTTTGTTGCTGCCTGTTGAGACATCTGCCCTCTGAGCCCATGTATCCTGCAGTGACTCTGAGGTTGTGTTACACACTCCCCATCCATGTTCACTGAACCAGCTGCATTGGACTGCATTGGACTGCACTGGACTGCATTGGTCCATAAGGGTCTGAGCAAGAGCTGTGCAGAGAACAGGATTCATACTGATCTGACTGCAAATGCAGGGCCCAAGCACTGCCTATCAGCCAGAAGCAGACAGGACAAAAGAGTGCAGGCGAATTCCAGCAACATGCTGGGAGGTAGCCCAGGGAGTGCTCCTCTGGGGCACACCCACAGAAGCACTCCTTTCCTTCTGGGAAACACTGCCAGTAGTGTGCTGATATTCCCTGACCTGATCAAAAGCTGCTCTGCAGGAAGGGAGCCAGGATGGACCTGAGTATGGGCTCCTTGGCATGCAGCGATGGGGATGGCAGCAGGGCTGGAGCTGGGGATGCTCCTGTCCCACCAGCAGACCCACATTACCGTAAGCACTGGTGACATGTCCCTGCTGTGCCTCACTCTGACCCTGCCACCCAGGAACAGGGGGTCTTCTGGGTCCCATCTGGAGATAAAGATGAGGTACACCTCTGAATAAAAAGCAAATCTAGATCCTGTGTTCATGTAAGCTGTTCAAGCAGGAGGCAGCCAATTTTAACAACAATCCAATTTTAAGATGCTGATCTGGCTCCGGCCCAAGTCTTTGTACTAAGCTCCTTGACATCCTGTTTAGAAAAGCATTATTAAAATCTAATTGCTTCATGCATATATTGCTGTTTTAATTATAACAGAAGCAGAAGAGAGAGATGGGAGCAGTAATCAATCTCTCTGATACTAACACATTTTTGAAGAAGGAACTGGCCATGGAAAAAGCCAATTCAACATCATCTGTGGAAACCAGAGGGAGATATTCCCAGTGATTGTCCACAGTGCCAATTCCACAGTCTCAGTACGGCCAGGAGTGGCCTCCCTAAAGTGCTCTTTGCTTTGAGACACTGACTGGGATGGTGCACCTGAATTAATTTTACATGTTTGCTGCTGTGTCTCTGTTGCACCAAAATGTAATTACTTCAGAGCCATAGACCAGTTAAACCCATCTGCTCAGCTGGCTGCTGAAATGAATGGATATTCTTTGCAACAAAGTAGCACAAAATAGAGGCATGCTGGAAAGAAAATTATGTAGAAGTCTTCAAAGTCCTTAAGGCAAGCACTTCCTAAAATAACCTCTCCGCTGCCAAGCAATTCCCATGAGTACCAAAGATGGAACAGGGTTAACCAGCACCTGTCAGTTTCAGCAAAACAGTGGCCAAGATGGCAAAATAAAATACCTGACAAATAATTGCAGATGTAAGGACTAGAGGGGACCTGTTGAAAGAGGTTAGCTGATACAGATGCACATCCTTAGCACTAAGTGGGTAAGTCCACTACAAAAAAATTCTTCACCAAAAAGGCTTGTCAAGCACCGGAACACGCTGCCCAGGGAAGTTGTGGTGTCACAGTGCTGGAGGTATTTAAAAGGTATGTTGACATCCAGGGACATGGTTTAGTGATGGGCTTGGCAGTGCTGGGTTAACAGTTGGAACTATGACACAAAGCCAGTCACCATAGTGTCACTGAAAGCCTCAAAACACCATCAAACATGGCCTGATCCTTGCCTCACTCTTTGTGTTGCTGGAACTGGGACAGGATGACATGGCTGGGGTAATGCTGCCAGGCAAACAGCCACCATTCCTCCTGGGGGCCCTCAAAGGAGGTATCTCCTTGATGGAGATGGCAGAGATCTTGTCACGTCTGGATACCACTTCTGGCTGCAGATTCCAATGGCATAGCCAGATCACCATCTCAGGAGGGGTCACTTCTTCCCAGGCTCTCTGTTTCCATCCTGATCTGAGCCTAGGCACTGACTCCTGGTATCATCCTGGTGTGAGGAACTCCCTGAAACTCAGATGTGTTGTCAGGCTGCGGGTCTGGGGGCAACTAGTAAGGACTGAACAAGAACCTGGTGATGTTTTCAGAGTGCTCAAGGTGACAACCAGAGTTGTTCCTCTCCATGAGCACAAAGGAGATGCCTAAACTTGCTTAGAGGAGTGGTGGAAGCAATTGCTTTGTAGAAATAATGTTGCCTCAACCCCCTATATCCCACTTGCTTCTTTCACAAAACAGTTAACCCTGTGGATCCTGCAAGTGAAGTGCTGGAAGATGCAGATAGAAATGCCAAGTCACGGTGGTTCCTCCAGGCCCTTTACTGATCCAGCTGTTCCCCTCTCTGTGAGGGAATAGTCACCATTGTTTGAGAGCTGGGTGAGACACAGCCCAGCAGGGGAAGAGCCCATTTACACTGCTGCATGCCTGGCATCAAGAACAATCCTGGAAAGAGATGTTTTCACAGCTAGCAACCAAGCAGGAAACAAAAGGAAGACAGAAAGGAGGCACTTGTGCTCAGAAAAATTAAATCCAAATTACAGTAATTATATTTGCATTAACACCCTATTCGCCATAAAGATGCCTAACATCCTTAGGTGAGAGCTGCAGCTCTCTTGAAGGTGAGAAGAAAGTAACAGGAGAAAGAGTGCCAGCTTCTCCCTAGCTTGTAAAATCCTTAAGAAGTCTGGATCATCATGAATGGTTGTTTGCAATTTAACTTCCCCAGCAACCACCTGTAAATGAGTCAGCAATCCAGCAAGAGCAGTAGAGAACCTGTAACAGAGCTGATTTATTCCAGCAATCCATGATTTAACCATAAGAAAGGCATTGTTTTCTATATGACAATTGGGGGTTTGGATTCTATTGTGGTGTACATAATATGAAACAAATTGTCACCCCACTCCATGATGAAATCACATCCTGTTGGAGGCATGGAATTACTGACTAAACTGGGCGCATTTGCATAATTCTGAGTCCTTGAACCACAGAAACTTAATTCACTCTCTGCACCTAAGCAGAATTAAGCACAGTGGAGACCAGACCTGGCAGATGTTGTTGGTACTTTGGGAAGGTCTTCACTGAAATCGCTTCCTTGATTTCAGTTCATATCCCCATGTGGAGATCTGGTACAAAGTCTTTCTAAGTCCTTTTGACCTCCATGCTGCCAGGTTCTCTCAAGACTTTATAAGTGGTCTCTGCTAGATCAGCTGAGGGATGACTAAGAAACTTGAAACGCCAGTGAGGACCAATCCACTCTTCCAAATAAATCTGCAGACTGCTCTGAGATTTCATTCCAGTTTTTTTCACTGAGAGCTGCTCTTTTGGGGTGATTTTTCGGCTGGTTACTCTTCCTGTTTCTGGCGTAACTTCTGTGCTCTCCAGTTTAACTCAAACATGCACTTGCCATTTGTCTTGGCACCAGAAGACAAGTACAGAACCACAGAAGGTTCCCTCAGGAGGGACAGGTAAAGCCAAGGATGGCTACAGAGGCTGAGGGTGAGAACAAGACTCAGTCCCTGTGTAATTTATGGTGTAAGAGCAGCTGTCAGTCTAGTAAACAGCCCAAATGTTTGATATTTCCTGTCATACAACAGACAAGAGTTTGAGTGGATTTTCTGCAACACAGGCAGGCAGTTCCAAGCCAGAAGGCACTAATTAAGAATCACTAAGGGAGTGTTAATGAAAGAAATTTTGAGATGTGAGAGAAAGCAAAGAGGATGAACCTTTCTCACCTCCTGTCCCTGGTCCTGTGTGCCATGTTCTTAGTCACTGGAAAAAAAGGAAAGGAGCTTTCTAGGAAGGAAAGAAAAAAGACAAGGAGATGACAGCTATGCTAGATCAGTCTTTTCTCTGTCCTGGTGATGAAAAACAGGTTATGAA
>WAAG01027597.1:6155-43009 GCA_013390105.1 Tichodroma muraria | reverse complement strand
AGTATCTGTTAGCAATCCACAAGCAAGTTTTTGGCAACTTTTAACAATGGTGATGAACTGTGCAGTACAGATTATCACGGTCTCTTTCAGCTTCCAAACATGTAGCAGGCAAACTACTGTATACGTACCTGTGTACTCCACTGCATCCAAAGGTATGCATTTGTCCTGAGAACCTGCACTCCAGGTGTTTCTTTAATAAAATTTGGTTCTAAACTATTGATTGCTTTGTTTTTCTTTTGAAGCTTCCCATGGGGTTTGTGGAGGGGAAATGGTTTAACCAGTCCCAGTCTTTGCGTGCCTGTATTTAGCAGCAAACTACTCAACTCAGCAACACTGAGCTCAAAGGATGGAGCAAACCTTCATTCTCCTCCTCTTCAGCCACTCCGCTCCATCCTCCTACACTGCAGCTCGACTCCCTTCCTAGGGAATAGGGAGAAGTCCTTTTTCCTTTTCCCTGGGAGTTGAGTTTCTGCAGTGTAACTGGTGGAGGGTGACATCCTGTGGTGAGACGGGAGCCATGCAGCTGCTGTTCTGGAAGTCACTGAATCGGAGGCTGGGTATTTCTGCTAGCTGAAGAATTCCGTTGGTCTCAGCCTTGATCTCTCTGTGATGGAGCGCCATCAGCGGAACAAAGGTATGTGTGTTCGGGCCTTCCCTTGCCTTTATTCCAGTCTCCTTTTTTTCTTTTTATTAACTGCTCTTCCTTTATCCCACTCTTTTCCTAAGGAGTTGCCTGTGCTGTAGAAGCTGCATTCTCTTTGCAAAATTGAGACGTCTGCAAGTCAAAATTAGCCCTTAAGCTGGATGTAGCTGTGTGCAAGGATCAGGCCCTGACTCAAAATAAAACTGAGCTAGAAACTATATTCAATCATATACAAAGCCAGCAAAAGCAAAATCCTCAGAATTATGCCCATTGGATACGCCCAGCTACTACATATATTTATTTCACTCTGCCTACAGTCTTTGGAAATGGAATGCAAAATGATATAGTGGATTTCTATAAAGTCTTGGCCTTACTATACTAAAGATTTTCTCCTACTGGTCCTGGCAAGTGCTCTCTGTTTTTGCGAAGGTCACTGAATTGCTAAAGTCAGAATGTGCCTTGCATCCCTACAGACTGGGCATTCCTTCCCGCTTCAAAGTTTTGAGATGAGCTGCTTTTGGTGCAGCTCATATTTCTGGCTGGAATAGAGTTTATGGTTTGCTAAGAGGTGGTTGCTGCTGTGTAGCTTGGTGCCTTCCCATGGAAAGTCTGACACTGGTAGAATAAAAACTTGATGGTTCTTTTTACTGCCTGTTGCCCACCACAGGGAAGAACAGAGGTGTTGCTGATTGTTGTGGATGTGCAATGTGAAGTGTTATTAAACCGCATTCTGGGATAAAGCAGCAACATGAATTATTATCTACCGATTTTTTAATTAGCTATACAAGTTTTATAGACTGCAATGAAGTTTTAATAGGACCACAAATGGATTATTTATTCATAGAGTGGCTATATTTTGAGGATCTAAAGATGGATAAATAAAAGGAAAAATAATTCAGGCAAGATTAAACTGAATTTCTCAGTCTGCCCTAGTTCAGCACTTTCTCATGGTGCCTGCTGAAGGAGTTGGCAGCTGGAGGAACGCTGTGGTGTGGGCAGTCTGACCCTACCCAGTGGCACACCATGCTAAATATGAGGCTGGGAGCAGGAATGAAGCTTGAGGCTTCCCCTACTTGTGTAGCTCAGCTAGGAAACATTGCAATTTGTCATTTAAGGTTCTCTAATCCTATATTGTGGCAAGCTGAGACTTTAAATGGCAGTTTATCTCTGCAAAAGGAGACTGTTGAATCTCAAATGACATCTCATTTTCCAAATTTAGTGCTCTGATATAAATAAAAGCAAAATTCAAAGAAATTCTAAAGTCTCTTAATGATGTTCTCATAGTTCTTTCCAATGAAAGCTCCTGATTTGGAAGGACAGGAGTGAGAACAGACACAGCCAACCTGTTCCCATAAATAAGACACCAAATAAAATTTGCTAATGCTTAACCTGAAGGGCTACTTTACTTCAGAAATTGATTTCCATGGAAAGAAAAGNTTGTTTCACTTCTGTTTCCTTTGCTGTCGTCATCAAAGTCATATTAATTGCTATACTATTTTGAAGCTTAACTGGTTTCATAACATCATCATAAGTCATGTCTCTATAATAAAACTTCTGAGGCATAAACAACAGCCAATATTTTTTTCCTCTTTTCCATTAAGACACTGATTTCTTTTCAATTTTCTTTCTTTTTGTGATGTATGCCTTGAAAGATGTTTTGCTTTCTTATGGATCCAGCTGCTGTGGAGAAAATGTTACTGTACTCTGACCCTCATGGTTTTCAAAAGCTGAAGCAAAATAGTATAAATAAACAGTGTATTTTGGAAATGATAAAAGGATCTATTCTTGCCATTACAGCATCATTCCAAAAGCTGATCTCCAAAAAAATTCAAAATCAGCAGTACATGCCAAAAAACAGGCTAAAAAAGTAAAAATTCTAAGGAATAATTCAGTTAGGGCAATTAATCATCTATTTAAAAATTAGTAATTAAACCAGGAATTAAGCTTATGTTCAGCTCAGGACCACGTAGCTGTAACTCTACCGGTTCTATAAAATCTAATAGGAAAATTATTCCCTTGTAATCAGATTACTGATGAGGAATACCCTTGATAAAATTTAGTTTTTCTGTTATCTAATAAATTGTGAAGGAAAAATTTTGCATTGCCTTGATCTTAAAAGAGAGATGCTTGCTTTAGAAGTCAAATTGAAAAGAATATGTTACACTGCTTTATAGAAGGAAATGCTTTTGTAACTGTTGATGTGAAAGAAAAATATTTTTCTGTGAAAGGAAACAGCTTCATTTATCAGTAGCAATATGTCAGGGGAGCAGGGGGAAGCACACAAGCACACTTAAACAGAACACACTTCCAGCCTCCAGCCTCCCTAGAGCTGGACTTTTCTGCTTTGAAGCAGGGAGCTTTGTGTTTGATAGCTTTTAGTAATTACTTTCTGCCACAAACTTTGTTTATTGTTTATGGACCCATATAAGCTTTTAGCATCAATAAAATTCTGTGACAAGTTCTGTAGCTGAATTGGGCAGTTGTTTTGAACCTGATCATTAATTTTGATACCCTCAATGTTTGTACTGTTAGTGGCAAGGACTATTTTGTTTCCCCATTTTTGTAACCTGTTAACACAGTCCCCTCCTCAATATTATTTTTTGTTTTTTGTACTGGAATGACCTTATCTTTGTTTTTCCCTTGAGCTTCATTGTAATATGAATAAAATTTTTCCTTGTCTGGAGGGATTGCTGTGCCCCTAGTGCCATCACCCATAGAGTTTATCTATTTATTACAATCAGTGCCCAGGTTTTGGAAAATGTTGTATAGGTCAAAAAGCAGATGATTGAGACACCAGCAGTGCAGGTGGTTTGGTTTTTTTACCATTTGCTTCTGCAAGTCTTGTGAATCAGACAGAGCCTAGAGATACTTGCTGCATTTTAGACCACAGGATTATGGCAGGCTTATTTTTTTTATTTTTCCTGTCATGTTTTTAGGTTGATTTTTGGTTTTGTTTATTTTTTGTCTTTAATTGTTGTTATTATGCAGTACATAGACCTACATATTATAGCTCCATTATGATCTTGGAGGCTGTAACTACAGAAAAAAACCCAATTATCTACTTTAGAATATTGCCTCCTTCAGTTTGGGAAAATGAAATGTATATTCTACTTAAGCTTTCTACTTTATAAATTTGGTAATAAGTATGGCGTAACAGGAGCAAGAGCAAAATCTAAGAAAAGCAGCAAGGAGTAATTACAGATTAACACTTCTCAATCTCATCTGTCAGTCATCTAAAAGAAATTGCTACATTCATCTTTAAGTAGCCTGATAATCAGCTCAGTTTAATTTTAATCCATTTTCATTTCTTAGAGGTAATTTTTAGTGTTTTACAGATTGCATAATTTATTAGTGGAGCTGACATCTAAGCAAACTGGTGCAGATGCAACAGGCAAGCAGGAAGTGCTGCTATGAGCTCTAAATACATCAAATTCAACATTTCCATTGCCAAGAGAGTCCTTAGGCTGCATTCAAGTTGCAGGAGGTCATTGCTCAGTTAAATGGGGATACAATTGATACCAAAAATTATTCATGAGAATGTTTAAACATTTTTCAACTGACTGGCAGAGGAGAATGGTTCTCAGCTGAGGCGGGAGACCTGCCAAGGGTGCAGTCTTAGCACCTTAAGGTGCTTCTTGAACTGACAAACACCAAGAAACAACACTGCAAATCCTTTTTTTGACAGGTTACTTTATTAATAATGGTCTCGGATCTGTCGCACCTACCAGGTGCCAGTCTTTCTTCACACTTCGCAAGACTTCCTGAAGAATAAACTAGAAAGGCATAAAGTTAGTTGAAGCTACTAAGACACACATTAGAAGGTGAGTCTATTTTGGACTTTTGTTTTTGTGGTTTTTTTTAACAGAAATGTCCATGAATGTGTGTCAAAAAAACTTAAATACACTGAGAAATACAGTAGAAAGGCTATATTTACAGTCAATTATAATGGGCACTGCCAACATATCCAATAACAAAAATAAAACAAAACCTTTTTTTTCATGTTTCCATCATGCTTTTTTCACAGAGATTTTTTTTTTTAAATATGATTTTGTTTTGTAAAAAATACAATAAGGAAATAATTACATTCTTAATATGAGAACATTATCATACAACATACACCCTGGGCCAATTAATTTGAAAGTGTCTAACAGAACTTGATACTAAATTAATATTCTCCATTTGAAAAATCAAATTGTCACAATCATCTCATTAAAAAAACGCCCTTGATCCCCCAAAGTTATGATCTGGATTTTTTATAAAAAAAGCATCACCCATTGAAAAAAAAAAAAAAAAACCAAACAAAACAATTAAAAAAAAAGCACCCGGTACAGTAACAGGCATTTGGTGAGGAAGCATAAGTGTAACATTTTCAAAGAAGACATAGAAATGGTGCAATATACAGAAGTTTTCCTTTAAAACAAAAGTCATGCTGCTCTGTGGCTGAGTTTGCCTGGTGATCCTGAAATCTAAAAACGGTGAAAATACAAGCTCTGTCGCTCTTTATAAAAAATTATGCAGCAATAGTGCTATTCAAGGCAACAGAGTACATTTCACAGCATTGAGATAGATAGAGGTCTATAGAGAGGTTGTTTCCCAAGCTTTTTGGTTTTCCTCCTTTCAAAACCTTGGCCGTTATATGGAATAGACTAAAGCGGTGGTGGCTTTATGGAGCCTTTGTTGGAGGATGAGTAAAAGATGATAGGTTTAGGTGGCTGCCCCTGTGCAGCAGGCACTACAGGGGCCCCAGGGTGCTATAGGTGCTGAGGGAGACCTGCACCTACAGCAGAGCTGAAGGAAGGCTGCACCACACAATTTCTGTTTGCCTGGGCAGAGATTTACACACATGGATTAAAACCTGCCCTTGCCAAGGAATTTTTCTGGGTTTCTTACCATGGAATAAAGGGTTGGAAAGAGACAATACCAATCTTGGGGAAACAAGACAAGTGATCTGGCTTTTGACTACTCTGCATTACTTGATGTGGGACCACTTCTTAATGGCAACTGTTACATCATTGCTAATGCTGACTAGAAGCCTAATTTGCATTATAAATATGTACAGATATAAATTAAATATTTATTGAAATATACAAATAAATAACTTAATTTGAAATAAAAAGCCTAAATGAACTTACTTTTGCTTCAAATTTGTTTCTGCTATTATTTATGGGAATTTGACGCTGTTTAGTCTGTAGCCATACAGTACAGAATGTGCCCTCTACTTAGACAGTTAATAAGTGACCTAAACTAATATTAAAAAATTGTGTTTTCAATGAAAACCACACTGACACTTGCTTTCCTGCTGTATCTGCATTCCTGTGGCACTTTGTATCAAGTACAGTCCTAAGAAGTAAAGAGCCGTTTCCCATGCTGGGCCCTATTTCCACACTGCTAAGGTCAGTGGGAACCCTGCCCCTAAATGCATTTGGGAACAGGACACAGCCCTGTCTCCTGTCAGGTCTTTGATAGCTCTGTGCCTTAGAATCCCACAAGCTCCTACAGGAAGTCCTCTGCCATCCAGCTCAGCTGAGAATCCCAGTGAACCCTCCAGGAGCTGCACACACCCATTCCTAAAGGTAAGAGATAATCTGCAGGCTTGGCATAGAGGGATGTGATCCTCGATAACTGCTGTCTTGCCAACTTCTGTGATTTTAATTGCAGTCTTAACTAATTAGTAAGACTCCAGCCCTAACGTCTGTGATTAAAATACTACTCATATTTTGAGGTAATTTTTTAAATTAATTTTCTACTCCTCACAGTTGAGGAGGAAAAAAATCTTGAGAGTATGATTGAAAGCTCTCCAAAGGCCTAAAAAAAACCAAAAGAGAAAAACTTAAAAGAAGCCATCTTATTACACATTCTCCCCCAACCCCCTTCTGATTTTTTAAAACCAATCTTGAGATTTTGAAGGGCTTCAGTGGCAATTTACTGCATGTAATTTTTCGGGAATGACATGGATGCAGACAAAGAAAAACAGATTTTTATAATTTTACAGAGTAAAATGCAAGATGCAATTTTCTAACAAACAGAAATGGACTCCTGTTTGAGAAAATCCCCAATTACTTGTTAAACTGTTTATAAAAGAATCTGCAAATTATCAACTTTTCAGTCCATCTTCCTCAAAAATAATAGCTGATGTCTGACAAGACAAAGGAAACTAAGTACAGCAGTGTTCTATACCTTAAGTTTAACAATACTATATTATAATAAACAAAACAAGACTGACTGTATAAGTTATTCTGAGTTGCCATTATCTGTCGAGGACTAATTTCAATTATTTTCTTCTTCAAAATGTATAGAAAAGAAGCAGTATCTAAAAATACCTGTTTACCTTTTAAAAAAATCAGGAACAAGTCATAGTTCAAGAACATGACCTTTGAAAATGACTGGTGCTTCAGAACAGCAATAAAGCGAACGTACAAAAATGCATCTGTCTCGAAGTTTGGCAGCTTTTTATCTCCCAATGACAAAAGCATCTGTCTAAAAAGTATCCAAAAAATGCTTCACCAAGGAGTCGTTGTCATGCCACAGAGGGCGGCGGCCCCGCAGAGCTCCTGGGCCGAGCAGGCACTGCTGCTTCTGTGAGCACATTTCTTCAGTTTTGTTTTGCCATGTGAGTAGCTACCAGCAAAGCCTCTGCTGATGAGTTAGACCTGCTCTGTGGCAGAGTTCAGAAGGCAGTTTTAACCTGTAAGAGTCAAGGTTTCACACCAGTCTTCAGCAGTGTTCCAGGTGTCTGATGCACAATAATTAACATTGCTGGTTCTTTGCTGGTTCAGCAAAATAAACTTTCAACTGTGACTTGATGCTCCTTTTTAATTCCTATGGTTGGGTGGTTTTGGTTTTCATTTTCTTTACCAGCTAAGTTGGAAACAAGAAGTTACAGCTAATAAAAAGGGGCACACGTAGTTACACAGCAATACAGTAGAGGGAATACAGGCAAATTAGCGCCAAGCTACCATTAACTTAACAGAGTTATAAAACTTCTTATGTTTTATCACTTGATGTGACCTTTCAGTTGAGTCCTTTGCAGCCTATGTCTTGGTCTGTAGTAGGTAAGGCTTTTATGGAGAGTGAGTGGCTTTGCTATGCTTATGTTCCATTTTTCATCTCCCATTCCTGGAAGGGGGGGGGGGGGGGGGAAGATACAGAAAATGTTAAATCAGGATATTTCACTATGCCATTATATCTGCTAAGCCACAACTGGGGTCAATAGCAGTTTTTCCATTAATTTTGCTGGATTCAGCCCACAGATTAGTTAGGGAATGCTAACAAGTATGTTCTGATAGTCTCTGCACAGCATCCACCCTTCCACAACTATATACAGCAACCTATTTTCTAGTGCAGTGCAAATAAGTCATGTTTGTATTCTGCAGAGGGGAATTCTAGAGCAATTCACATCCCACAGCTGGTATAAAGCACTCAGCTCTCCCTGAGTAAGGGAGAGGCTGATTTAAGCACACAGGGCTCTCTAAATGACTTGTGTGAGACAGCAGGAAGCCCTCAATATCTCTCAGAGCTGACACCAAGTGATTGCTTTACTGCTCTTCAATTTTTTTATTATAGACTCATTGCAAACACGTAATTCTGTGGCTAAAAAGAGCAGCTTAGCAGAGAGACTAACAGGCAGGGTTAAAAAAACAAGTCAGTTTTCATTGCATTTGTTTCTCTTACAGATAATCCAAACTGAGCTATTGCCTGGTGAGTTAAAGAAATTGCTTTGATTTTCTGTGCCTCGGTTTCCCCACCTATAAGCTGAGGACAAGGACACCATCCACAGAAAAACATGTAACCTACAGTGCTTTTGGTTGTATGTCTCAGAGCAAGGTATTGCCATTTCTTCTGCCACATAAGTGAAAATCGTGAGATTACTGCAGCTGAACACCCAGTTCAGTAAAACTTGTGGCTATTGAATGACACCTACAGCATTTCCTAACAGTACACAGGAGCAGAAGGGCTGAAGCAGGATGGGCTCACCCTAGGACATGCACACTGTACCACTCCCTGAATCACAGCCTTACAGCCATCAGGAGCTACTGAGGATGCACAGGTGGTGGCCTCTGGCTCCAGCAGTCCCCTTGGAGCACCCGCCCAGCTGCTCCTCACCAGGCACTGGGGGCTGCAGATTCCTCTCTGACCCATGTACTCTGCAGAGACACTCTGCAGGCAGCCTGCTGGCTTGGCTTCCAACCTGAATTCCTGAATTTAACACTCATTCCACAACATTTAAGAGCTCTGACTGAAATCCATTACTTATGCACGTAAACAGCTTTCTCTGCTGCTGAAAGCAGTAACAGCATTAGTTTGGCTGAACAGCTGTATGACCATGACACCTCTTTAGCTGTTGTAAAATAACAGTAAAGGTCACAGTTGATGGCTGCTTTAGCAATGTAAGAAAAAAAAAAAAACCTTGGGTTTAAAGGTAGACAATAATTTATTTTGTTTCTAAAGTTGTGTTTGTTTGGTTTTTATTTAACTGGTGCTTTTACTAAAATTCAGTGTACTTTAAATATTCAGTTTTACTCTTCAAATTATGGTAATTCTACAGTTAAAACACAGTATTGGTAAAAATTAGATTGCTTTAAGAACTCTATTGAATGTATATTCTCTATGGATAAGCTACTAAAGCTATAAAGGAAGTCCTTGGCTAAGCAACTAGGAGGAGAATTTTTTTAAGTGTTAAATAAGCCTTGAAAGCAGAAGCTTCTCTTGCAGGTGCAAAAGGAACTTTTTCTTTCTTTCCACTGCTTCTGCAGGTTCACACCAAGGAAAGAATGTCTAAGTCAACACAGACAGCCTGACTGGGAGCTGGGAAACTGGGACAGCTCCTTTTCTTCTCCAGTCCTTGAACACAAGCAAGATGTAAGATGCTGACATTCACCAGCCCACTAGTTTCAAAAACAAATCAGAAATACTAATTTCAATTTTTTTTCTGCACATAACAATTTGGTTTTAGAAACTAATTTGGTATTTAAATGAATATGTGAAATGTTTAAATAATTGATGTACAGCAAGGATATTTGAATCTTTTTACTTCTCTAGGACTACTGACGCAGAATATCATTTTCCATGTTTTAATTAGAGTCTCCATTTCAAGCCAAGTACAGATTAGACAAAATTGCAATTAAAATTCCTTCTGGCTTCTTAAAAATATGCATAATTACTTTCTAAAAAAAAAAAAAAAAATAAAGATACTCGCAAAAAGAAAGTTAAAAATTTCAAATGTATGTATGCATGTATGTGTGTATGCACAGTGTATGTCCTGAGCAGCCAATCCCAAAACTGCTGTTCTTTGTTATACTTAACACTAGATCTGTCTTACTGCTCCTCTCTGTATTTCCTTTCTAACGTCAGTGCACCCGAGAGGAGAAAGCTTTTGGTGGCAGAGCTTCCAAACCTGCTGTCCCAGGTGTCTGCCGTGCCCTCGCAGCCCGGCGTGCAGGCACAGAGGTGCAGCAGCAGCAGCAGCAGCAGCAGCAGCTGCCCCAGCGCAGGCACAGTGCTGCTGCCTGGGGAGCACGGCCGTGACACGAGGCTGGCAGGTGACAGGCTCAGCAACCTCCGTGCAAGGAAAAGGGCAAGAAGGGAGCATTCAAATACATACCAGGGGAACAAAACATATTCTGACATTTTGAGTGTTTACACAGTTCCCTCATAGCATCGGGAGGTGTGCCAGCTGCTGGAGATGCAAGCACAAGCACACACGTGGGGTCTGTTTCACTCCCACAAACTGCACTGACATCCACGCGTGGAGAGCCAAGTTCTGCTCCGGGATACTCAAGTGTGCCGCCCTTCCCTGAGCCACGTCTACAAGGCCTGGGCTCACTTGCAACTGCAGAAGGCCAAAAGAATTGAGAGCCAAATTCCACCCCCGCACATGAACAGCGACCCCCGAGCATGGGGCGTGCTGCAGATGTGCACCTGATGGCAGCTGCGGCTGCTAATGGGCTGGGAACGGATTGGGTTGCACTATCTAATTCAGCAAAATTCACTCTTAATATTTAGAGCATGAGGTTTTAGGGGAAAAGCTGTTAAAGCTGAATTGGATACTTTGAATTGTTTTTCCCAGCATGGGAAAAATATGCTTAGTTGCTCCATATGCTTTTTGATTAGCTTAATCCTATATCCAAGATTCCTCTGCCAAAAAGCTTGACCAAGTTGTTGTGCCATCCAAAGCATACTGACACCAAACAACACAGCAGGGTTTTTCCTGCACGGTAAATGCCAAGCATAAAAAAAGTACTACAGGAAGGTATTCTTTACACCAAAAATATTTAGGTTTTTATAATGCCCTGGTTTGTCCAGCTGCAATGATTAGATGTCAGGATTTAATGTGCCTGTCCCGCACAAATCCATGCTCCCATTTGCAAGGACTGTGCTCTGCTAGACCACATTCCCTGACTACTGCTGAGCTAACATCCACATCTAAGACAAAGTGTACAGTTAGAGATGATATCGCCATGGCACAAATTAGGGTATAATTGGAATACGCAGATAAGCTTTAGAGCACATAAATCCTTCCTCAGGTTTGAAACACAAGCTGCAAACCTCAAAGTTGATTAGAATGGGAACCTATTATGCTGAGTGTAATTATTCTTAGTTGGATTTAAATAAATCAGGCTAACTGGCAGGAAAAAGCAGTTGATGTCCATGGAAAGGGGGTAGAAGAAGGGTGAGAAAGCTCTCACAAATGGTATATCAGGAAAAGTAATTCTATTATGATAATTTAATAATAAAATAATTTTTTGAGGTGCTGATTATTCAACATCTACTACATTAAGGTTCCAAGCTTATGCTCAGACACTGGAAATGTATATAATCAATGAACACATGTAACAAAAATTACTTGAAAAAATCCCAGCACAGAAGACATCAATGAAAAAAAGGAAACAGCCTTCATGAATGACAAGTGTTTATGATTATTGCAGTTTATAATTACAACTAGCAGTGAACTACTTAATAAACAAAAGCTTGGGCCCAATGCTGTTACTGTCACCCTTGGTTTTGTTTAATTTAGATATTCTCTTCTTAAGGCTAAATAAGACTTTGTAAGAAAGTATGAAAAAGCAAATTAAGACATCTCACCTTTGCTTTTCGAAGGACATGGCCTCGGCATGGAGAATTGTTTGATGAGGGAGGTCGCTTCAGAGCTGCTGCGCTGTTCACAGGGATGGAGCACTCAGTATCACTGGTATCACAGCTGGAGATCGGAGAGTTTTCCAAAGTTCGGTGCTTGAAAATTGGAGACTAGTAAAGAATGAAAAGCCTATATTGAGTTTCCTCCAAGTAGTCACACGTGCAATATTTTCTACTTTAAAATTCAGAACTGCAGAACTCTTTCTTTAAAGAAACTACATTAATAATAATGATGAATAAATGAAAAAGAGATTAGAACAAAAGAAACAAAACAATGTGCATGTGTGTTCTGTGATGAAAATTGAAGTTTCTTTTCTGTTAAACAACTATGGATCTGATTAAACAACTATGGATAATCCAGAGGAATTGATCTACCCCTCTCTGATCTTTCTGTGATGTCTGCTTCAGACACAGATCCAGTCAGGCACAGCCTGGACTGCCAAGCTCCACCCTGAAGGTGTGAGATGCAGCCCTTGCGAAGTGTGACACAACTGATAGGGGACCAGCACAAGCAGGTCTCCATCTCTGCACAGTGACTTGGTGCATTTAAATCTCCCTGGGCTGGAACAATGTCTCGGTTCCTGCACTTCTACAGCCGCTGAGGACAAGGTGTCCAATGGCTTTTTGCGCATTATCCTGACACATCCTGCCTGTGATTCCCACGTCTACCTGCTCCCTGCTGCTGTAGGGAATGTAAATAACACAGAAAGGTATTTAATTTGCTCTTATTTCTCAGGCTTAATAAGCCATTATAAAACTCTCAGTTCCTACTCATTTTTGCTGGAGCTGGGAAGGCTGAGAGCTCCCAGCCCATGGTACTGGGATTTGCATCTTCAATGGCTTTGCATACCTGTGGACTTGATGTTCCTGATTTGGGTTCAATAGCCAAGCCCAGTGTGATGCCACCAGCCAAGGCTTTCTTAAGGCTCTCCTTCACCTCAGTCAATTCTAGCTCCAGGTTTACACGCTCAGCCTCCTTCTGCTTACACTCCTCTTCCAGCTTCTTTAACTTGTCTTCAAGAATCACTTGTGTCTTCCTGCCTGTCATTGACAGCAATTTTATTATTTCAATAATAACGTTAAATTGACACTTAGAGAAATTAATTACTTTCTAAAAGTAAGGAAACAAGGTTTGTACCTATCAGTGATATGAAAAAATTAATTAGGTATTTTACATAAAACACTTTTTTCATGTAAAAAGTTCAGTAGCATAAATCAAATGCTTTCTATCAAGTGACATTCCAAGATACCTAGTCTGGTTTCAAATCAGTATTGTTTTCTTTATTTTCCCATACTGTGGAAATATAATTAGCTAGTGACAAAAAAATTATTCCCATGTTCTGCTTATGTGAAGTTCTCTCTGGTGTAATTCCTTAGGTATCGGTATACATACACACGCATATATAAAATAATATATATACACTTACATATATAAACACTTACACATATGTATTTTTATCTTATACATTTTGTTTCTATATAGAAAGCAAATATAGACATTACAGAGTATTGCTCAGCATCAAAACCAAACCTTGTTTAG
The DNA here is from genome assembly GCA_013390105.1 of Tichodroma muraria. NCBI lineage: Eukaryota > Metazoa > Chordata > Aves > Passeriformes > Sittidae > Tichodroma > Tichodroma muraria. The sequence continues at coordinate 29,693 of WAAG01027597.1, read as the reverse complement.
GGTGACCTGTCTTCAGCACAGAATACAAAGCTGTTTGGATAATTAAGCCTAATTCTCAGGTGAGAATTCAGCACAAAAAAAAGCACTTCCTACCAGCATTGACTTCAATGGCAGCACGCAGATCTTTTCTTTCCTTCCGGAGCTGGGCCAGCCTATTCCGGAGGGCTTCTTTTTTCTTTAGCAGCTCCTCCTCTTTGCTTTGTAATCTCTTTGCATCTGCCTCCACACGATTCTTGCCGTATTTGTACTGCTCTGCATCTGCATGTGTCAGATTGTAGTTAATCAGAGTTTAAACTAACAGTACAAGTCTGAACTAGTCCCTGAGACTAAACATGACATGAAGCATGTCCTCGCTCCCCATGGCAGGGGTGTCGCAACTGGATGAACTTAAAGGCTCCCTTCCAACCCAAACCATTCTATAATTGTATGGTTTGAGAAAAAGGTTTGGCATTCCTCTTCCACTGGCTCTTTCTCAAGGTCCATGATTTCTGAAAAGTTCTGCAGCACAGCTACAACAATGCTATGGGAGTTTGTTTTTTATATTTACATGAGGAAAATGAGAAATACCAGTTACCTTATAGCACACTGATTTTGAAAAATGGCCTAGCCTTTCTCTGTAGTTCAGAAGATGGAAAGGAGGCTCCTCTCTAGCTATGAACCCTTCGTTTGTAATTGGAAGGGTCAGAGGAAAAACCACCTGCTTGGCCTTTTGCCTGGCTTTCATTCCTACTTCAAGTGCACATCTTTTCTCACCTTACATAAAAGAATACAAAGGTATTCACACTTCTTTGATTCTTGACAGCTTTCTTTTTCTTTTTTAATTTCCCATACAAATACAAATGCTTTCATTTCATGGCTCACATATATTTGTGGTCTAATTCAGATCACAGCCCCCTTTATACCTCTGATCCAGCTGCAGACTCACAGAAGATAGGTCAGCTAAGAGATCACTTTGTCTGTCACATATCTGAAGGCACACTCTATGATATGCAGTCATTCCTGACAAAGAGTTGTTAAGCCAGTTTTAGTCAGTTAGAAGCTACTTACTTTTGTCCTAAAGTCTAATACAAATTTCTCTTGTATGAGGTTAGGCTCCCTTTTCTTTTAAGAACTTCATTAGTACTTTTAAGACTTCATTAGTAAGTCAAATTTTGAGCCACACAGTGTTCTTACGTCTATACCAGCTCCTCATCCTCCTTTTCCAACAGGAAGATAGAATTCCTCTCTACTCCAAATGAGGAATCATTATCCTTCTTTTTTCCCTGCTGTCCTCATCACTTTGCATCAGCCACGGGTCCACATTTCATATTGATCATTCTCCCATATGACACCCTTTTCTCGTGGGGTGTGGCTGCAGTTAAGTCACCAATGTATCTCCTATTCAAAGTCTTGGCATCTCTTCCTCAGCCTCTCAGCTTCACAAAAACCACACTGGTTTTCCACCTTGCCTGCTAAGAGTTCTTTTGGGCACCCTCCTGACTCCACTCCCAAGTGAGGCAGCAGTGAGGACAGATACTTACTGGATGCAGCGCGCTTCACACAGGAAACTGTTTCAGATTTCTTCGGCTGGCTATTTAAAGTTCTTGCTTTTCCGGTGACCCCATTAGTAGTCACAGGAGGCTTCTTGCCTTTAAACTGTTTGAAAACAAAAGTACAAATGGGCTCCAGCTATTCCCGTGCCACTGGCATTACTTTCACCCTTTCATCAAGGGCAGAGCTTGACAGAAAGCTGCTTGCTATACCAGAGAGCCTTAATAGAGCACATTGATTGAGCTGGAGACAGCGCTTCCTCCAGAGATGCCTCTGGGAGCTGCCTGCTCAGTGGGAGCTGTGCCATCAACCACAGGATAACAAGGGGATCAACTCCCTGTTTCTGGTGGTATCATGGTTTGCAATGTGTTTACAACCCTGGCATTTAGGGTATTAACAAAGCCATTGCAAGGCAGAAAAAAATTACCATTGAAAAATTTTTTACAGTAAAGACTCTTGAAACACAAGTTTTTCAGAGTTAATTTCACACAGTAAAACCTACCAGGATCTGCCACACAAAAATTCAACATTGTTTCTTATTTACTTTACGACCTTGCCATCCTTGTGGTAGATATTTTTTTTGAACAATACGATTATTACATGTTTTTAAGTGCTAGGAGTTAACATATAGTTTTCTCCTTATACAACTTCTAGTTACTAATTAAAAGCTTTTCTTACTTAAAAAAAACCTCTCATAATGGCCAGACAGGCTCACAAGATTGCCAGGAACAGAACATCTCATGTTCAAGTGGTTTCCATTTGCCATAACACGGCAATGAACTGAACCCTGGGAAGATAACCCTGTCCTGACTACTCATAGTGTTTCTATGAAGGATGCTCCAGGATCATCATCATTCTATGGAGGAAGCATGGGACATATGTGTGCCATGCTCTGTTCTCCTGCTTCCAAAAGTTTGTGAGGATTGAATTGGGAGTGCACCAAGAAGCTTGATGCTGCAGAAATTTATTGCTCATGTACACCTCCAATTCTGCAAATACACTGAATTCTAATATTCCAATATGAGGTTTTTGTAAAGGTTAAGTGAGTTAACACACAGTATGACTGGTACCTTATACAAAGGAAACGTGTATCTTAACTCTTCCATGTCAGATTAGATTGAAAACCACCCACCACTTTGATATATTCACACTGTGATGTATTGGTTTAAACCAATGACCACCTTTCAGAGACCAGCTGGGCCAGAGGGGCTCTGAGGAGGTTCCTGGCATGGCTGTGAGCAAGGCTTGCTCCGCTCCCCTGCTGGATTGTGCCCATATGCTACAATGCTGAGCTCACAGGACTTCATCTGCTCTGCAGGTTCATGTTTGAAGTACAAAAGCCTTTAGCCACCCTCAGAAAGCAGCAGAGACTTAGGCTTATTTTTTTTTAATGTGGAAAAAAATAACAGGCAGTAATATAAAGATGGTATATATGGTGTACATATACACATATGTGGTATATATGTGTAAATACATGATAAATACACGTACATGTGTATTTACCATGTATTTACATGGTATATCATATATATGTATTATATATATAATGTATTTATGGTATACCATATATACACATATATGGTATATATACAAACATAATTTACTAAATATGTAACATCAAGTTATGATATATATGCATATTCAAAAAATATATAACCATAGTATACATGATGTTTGGATTAGTACAATTCTAAAGAGCCAAATTTAAAGCCAAGAGCTGTCACAGTCAGGTCATATGTCACCTATCTTTTTTTGGTTTTTTTTCAAAGACATCTCTGCCTGAGGAGCCAGAATGTAGCTAGACATGCACTCAGGTTAAGTGTGGAAGGTCACATTTATTTTTTTCTAATATTATTCACAATCTGTAAATCATGAAGAGCATGTGGACAAAACCTTTCCCAAGTACCACTACTTCCACATTGGAATCTAGAACTTTGGAAACCTGCTTCATTTGCAGTGGGCTCATAACTAAACTCCAGGCACTTCAGTGCTAACACTAGGGACTCTAAGAGTCCCTTCAGATCACAACCAGATAAACAGAACAGCCAACAAATAAAAAGCTTTGTTAAGTATTAAATAGTACAGTACCTGCGAGCCAGATCCCCTCCCCACAGCAGAGGTATTAGTGACAGACTGAGCAGAAGACAGATTGGATGAGACAGGGGATTTGTAATGGTTAGAGGAGAGTTTGTCAGTAGATAACCTATTGGGTTTCCTGTCAGCTGGCGGATAGCGCGCAAAGATTTTTGGAGACGGCAAGTTATCGTACAGGCCTGCGTTATCATAAAGCATTTCTTCTCCAATGTTCCTGCTACGAGAAGAAGGAAAGCCATCTTCTGGTTCCCACTGCAACACACACACCTCGGCAGTTAGTGAACAATGCACCATGCAGAACCTCCTAAGTGAAATTAAAACATTAGTGATGCTCTGGACTCCAGCAAGCCCTCAGTGCTTAGTGAGCATATATTACTACTTACACTTAAACTACTTAGAAAGTGGGGGGAGGACACTGTGTGGAAAGCAAGCATTGCATTCCATGGCTCACAGCCTCAGCCCTGAGCATGTTCCATAGTACAAGCAAACCTATCACCCTTGCTATTTCATGGACTGCACCTTCAGCTGGTAGCTTGAGCACCAAGGGGGCACAGGCAGACTGTGTTAGCAGGGGGATACTCGCAGTTTACACAGATGAATCCATGAGATTACATCTGGTACATGAGTTGTTAAAAGACAGCCCAGCAGTTATCAGAAGCCAACTTTTTTCTGGTTTGTTTTTTTAATGTCTTCAGGCTACATGTCTTTTCCATGAATATCAGATGCTAGTATGTTAGCACATTTTATTAGACAGAGATTTATAATTCTGAGCTACAAGAACTAAAATAGCTCTTTCTTTTTAAAAAAAAAATTTTAGAAAAACGGAAAGCTCAGCCATGGTACTTTAGTACCATCTGATTAACCTTAAAAGAAACCACCAGCCTGACTGCTAAATATCCTTCCTTAACCCATCCTGGCCGTGGGAGTGCCAAACAAATCATGAGTACATCCGAGAACTACACAGAGAATGCTCTCCACACAAGTGATCATGCACTATTCCCAAGAGGGCATTTCTAATATCTTTTGGACATTACTCACATTTTGGAGGACTGAATGTCCAGTCCATTTCACACTTTGAAACTCTTAACTTTTCTTGAATTTGCCCTTAGTGAGACCTTTGTAAAACAGCCCAAATTAAGAGCTGACATGCGCTGTAGTTCCCCTGTAAATATTCCTGAGGACCCCATATTGCTATTGGTTAGCATCCACTAGATGTTAAATCCTGTTACACATCTGCCTATGACCAGCTCTGCAATTTATGAAAATGGAAGTAACCACTGTGGTTCTCCTTTGGGATGAGCAGCACCTGCAGTCTTCAGGAATGCAGCCACAGGGACTGAGAAGTGTTTGGGTTTTGGTGTTTTTTCAACAGACATCAAAAAATGCCTGGTGTAATTGAGTCCTTAATTTTGCCCTTTCCAATGTGATCTAAAAAAATACCTCCTGAAGTGAGTGTTATATTCAGGGACTTGGCAACAAATCATCAACAGGCAACTGTTTTCTAAATGCACACTGGCTCACATGCAGGTTAATGTAAACAATATGTCCCATGCCCTTATATTCTATAGGTGTGAGAGGAGTTTGCAACCCCCAATCAAAAAAATATGAGTTCATCTGGAAACTGCCCAGTAAGGACCTTTAGATAATACAATTTTCAGATGCCCACGCATTCAACACATGCAAACCATTTCTTCTGTGCAAATTCAGCTCTTACCGATCCATTTATGCAGGGAACATCATCGTAATGAAGTGCCATTCCACTTGGGCAGGCGTAGCCGTTGGCAGCACTTCCCCGGTACGGATTTGTAGATACAACCCGCCTGTTCATGAAACTGAATAATGCAAAGTAAAAATAATAAAAAAACAGCACTTAAACCTAAGCCTAAATGATCATTCAGTGGTATATTCCCCATGCCTGATTATGCAGCCTGGAAGCACAAAGCTTCTCACTCTCCGCAGGGCAGTTTTTCTTTCTTTGCTGCTACAGCCAATAACACAACATACGTTCCTGTTCTCCATTCTTACAGTGGGGATATGACTGCATGAAGGCCAGGAGGGCAACAGCTGTAATTGCTCAGTGGCATGCTTACACAGGAACCTGCTGATCTCTGTTATACACCAGCCTAACAGGGTCCCAGAAACATTCCCTTGTTGTCTGCACTGGGGAGAAGCAGGTGTTTCTGTGTGCATGCATGCTCATGGGGATGTAAACTTAGGAAATGAGAGAACCAAGAATAAAATCCAGCAGAAATTTGAAAAAAAAACTCACATAATTTCAATGAAATCCTAGTTAACATATCTATCAAAATTTCTTGAATAATTACTTCCTCAATTCTTCTTTTCTGTATTAGGACTTTTGGCTGGCTATGGCACTGTGCTTCCCAACTCACTCTGGGTAATTGTACATGCAAAAATTGTACATGCAAAGTATGCTCATTCTCATTCTGTTACACATGGTGGACCTGAGTCCTCTGGAAACTTCAAAAGCTATAAACATTTATATAATATATTTTAATTTCTTCCCCCTTATCCTGTCCCAATCAACACTGTTGTTCTTTTTTTACTGGAATACTGCAGAACACACATGAGATATCAAGAACTACATCGGGTTTGCAAAGATTTAACAATGCAGAAAATGGCAGAGTCATGCCTGATAGCAATAATGACTTCAAGGGATAGTTTTCCTTTGTAGCAACTGCTGGAATTGAATAAGGTACAGAGTGAGATCCAAAATAATTCCATTCCTACAGTTTCAGGTGTATGTGAATGGGAAAACATTGTTTTTCATCCCAAACAATGGAACTATTCAGAGTCTGTGCTGACATTCATAAAATATGATAAAGCACTGCTAAAGCAGAGAGGGTCTTCTGTAGTGCTGGCAGAAGCCCAGGAATGCTGTGGTTTCAACAGTTGCTTTCTTTTGGCTTTGGAATAACATGGAGTCCATTGAATTTCTCACTCAGAGGGGGAACTGGGGCTCACCTGAGCCACGGGAAACCTGGGCTCACAGGAGGGATGAACCTGCCCAGCTGGGTGTGAGTCTCTCAGGGCAGGGTGGGGATGGAAAAACCATTAGACAGAAGCTTTTCTTACTTCAAACAAACTAACAGCAAAAAGCCCAAGGAAAATTCCATGATAAAAATGTTTTTAACTTTATCGTAACTCATACCTTGCTAGACATTATTGGAGGGCTGCATTTGTTTACTGTTCTTAAAGAAGAGCATTAAACAAGTGTTTCTGGTTGGTCTGAAGAACTGCATTTGGAGTTATTGCTCTGTTTCTTTCTAGTTAAGGGGCTCCAATTACAGCAATATACAATAACCATGTCTGAAAAGTGGGATATACATAGTGGCATCGGATGTACCTGTAGAACTATTTCCACCACCAAAGGAAGGCAGGATTTATCTTAGTAGTTGCAAACAATTCATAATCATGATTTCAATAATCCTCATTAATCACGTTTTCAGGTGCATTCATGCAAGTTAATTGTATTTGGAAACTGCTAGAAGGAAAATGGAGAAACTTGCCTGGAAGCACATTTTCTTCAGCTTTTCCTCCATACCTAATGATTTAGATGAAGGAAATTGATGGGACTAATAATGAGGAGCCGATAGTTTTGCAAAGCATCAGTCTTAGTAAGTGAATAACCAATAATCTGAAGTGACTGAGCGATAAACTAAGCTTTAATGATAACTGCATTTAATTTGGAATACTGATATTCATTCTATAAAGGGCAAATGTAGTAGCTCATTAACATTTAAGTATCATTGTAATTTCTCCTCATTTTCTAACAGTAGCTGAAAATCAGCAGACAGCTACTCTATTGCTTATCAGTAAGCCCTCACAGGCTCTTAAAGACACCCAATGAATTTTAATTAATTCTTAACAGGGAAATTCTGCTATTTTGCAAGTTGTTTGACATTACTTTCTAACATGTGGTCTAGTTGCATATGTTTTTTCACTTGGCTCCAATTAGTGCCACATTTGTTCAGAAAAGGAAAGCCATGCAGAATTTAGGGGGAAAAAGTTACTGTTCAATTTCTCTTAAATGTGGTTATTGCTAGATGCTGACTGAAGCACAAAATACATAACACAGGATAAACTTTTTGAGGTATATTAACTTCTAGACAAATATTAATGTAAGTCTGCATGCTAAGTGCATTTTAATTCTATCAAAATTATTTGGTTTTCACAAAACTGGGCTTATGTTAACACTGAGTCACTTTGATTTCTATCAGAAGTCATTCAAACTGGACTCTGATTAAAGCTGGGCATTTTCCCTTCTTAACTTTATCTTGGCAGCTTGATAATCACAATAGGGTCTTCTTTTGGAAAACTCAAAAACTTTTTTCCTTTTTTTTTTTTTCTTTTTGTTTTCTATCTGTTTAAAGTTATGATGGGCAGATGGGGTGTGATTCTCTAATGTATTAAGTCAGACAAATTCCAAATTAGTTTAGGGAGTGTCATCTTGCAGGGGAATGAGGGATGATGCCTTTGCCAGCTGTCTTCTCAGGCCACCCGCTTTCTGACCACGGGGAACAACTGCAGCAGGGCATCCCCCTGTCCCCAGTGTTTCTTCACTCCTTTTCCTAAAAACCTCATCTAGCCAAGGAAAAATGACGGTCTCCTCCCACCAAGGACTGCTTTAATGCCTCAAATGATTTGAACATGTAAATCACTGTACCTGCTAAGTATGCATTTCTCCTTTTAGCACAGGATCAGTAATGGGGAATTCACTTTATTGATTTGCAATTCAAACAGTTTCCATGCTGCACCCTCCCAATTTCCACGTCCTATATTAAACCCCAGAAATTAACTGAACTGGGGTGAGTTTGATAAAGCTTTTAATTAATCAGAATGAACTTGAGAAAGAAACACTGATTATGTGACTCTCCAAGATTTAAATTTGCTATACACTGTGAGTGTGCAGCACATATTGATCAATAACATGCTGTATATTTCCCTATATGTACAGCAAATACAGCCAATAAATGTGAATTACGTAGCTGCATATTTCAGAATATTTGTTTTCCTCCAGGGATAGCTCTAAGACTTTAGGCAAAATAGAAGATTAGAATATAGCATTTGATAAGGGAACTTACTGAAAAAAAATTAGTAAAGGTTTGAGTAAAGTTGCATAGTGCCTTGCATCTTTTACAGAACTTAGCAGGATTCCCACACAATAATCAAACACATCTCAGGAGCTGCAATGCTGAAACACTTCAGGAGTTCAGTATCTGGCAGTGGGGGAGGTGGATTTCGATAAGCTGTGTTGGCAGTGGAGTTAATACATGGACATAAATTCTCAGAGCACTGGAAACAGCCGAACAGCTCTCACCAGAATGTCTGTTTTGCAGCCTGGATGACGCTTGCCGTCATTTCCACGTCGATGTAGTCATAGTGCAGAGCTCCAGGGTCTGTGGAAGACCCAGTTTCTGCCAGCAAAATTCCTATCCATCTGCCCATGTCTTCGGAGGAGGAAGCCTGCAAGGAGAGGGCAAGAACGTGGGTCAGGTCTTTGCTCTGCCACTGGGCTGAGCATTATTGCAAAATGCGCATTCTTCTTGGTTGACAAATTGCTACCACATGGTATGAGAGGCTCTGGTTTCATTCTGCTGAACTCCTAAAAACCCCAGGATTTCATATTAAATCTGCTTTGCTAGAAGGAGGGCACTTTAAGTAAGCTATGTGCTCATCAGTTATGATGTAATACAAAGTGGGCAATCCACTAAAAAGAAGAAAAAATAATCGTTTAAGGCCAGTGGATTTAGATTCAAGTAACGCTTATTTTAGACTTCAGAATATTGAAAGCTTTAACATAATTATTTTCCTATGTTAGGCTGAGGGATTTTTAGATAGCATGACTTCTGCAAAGAAAGCGTTGCTGCTAAACAGAAACAAGAGGAAAGAGGGAACAAAATAGTGAAGAGATTGCAACATTACTTTTTGAAAAATTTTGCTACATTTGTCTAGATGATGGCATTCATCTTCCTGGTAACACAAGTAAAAGCATTAATACTATTAAATAATCAAAGTTTTTTTCATATGTGGCTTCAAGTCACCAATTCAAAAGTTAAACAGCAGTAAAATAAAATATTGGATAGAAGTAGCGGGGGAAAGGCAATAATTTGTCATTAACAAATCTAGCGGTTTCTAAATTTCTTTTTTTTTGTATTTCATTGCTTTTCACAGTTCCTCGAGTTGTTTTCTAGATTCTCGCATTCTGTGAACTGCTCTTCAGTTCACAGAACGTGAGAATCTAGAAAACAACTAATAGCAGATAACAGGCCCAGTTGCAAGGACAGGAGACATGACCTGTAGTTGGAAACCCAAAGTAGTCAAAGTACCAGTCCTGACACTGAAAGCAAAAGGTTGCCTCCTGCTTGTTATACTTGGCTTTAAGCGTCTTCTCATTTCAGGTTTTAGAAGATGATGAATATAGAAAGCCTGACCCCCTGACCTACCTAACACAGACAAAAGTGTGTGCACATGAGGAGAGTCAAGAGACATACCAGGCTGCTGGCACACTGCATTTTCTTAAATGCATAATTGTATACACTCAGACACAGACTGAACAAAAGGAGTTCCCATAAATAGCAGACAAATGAAAATTAGGAGTTTTAGAGCTCCCATCAACAATGATTCATTATTTAATTACTGCTGAGTTATTTACCCAAAATGCCTGATACAAAAGTGTGCCTAGAGAAGGACCAGGGATATTTTAGTACCAGGTCAAGGGGAGGTCAGTGCAGAGAAAAGTATCTTCTTTTACTGAGAAAATTTCTGAAGTACATTTAATCTCAGTTCTTTCTTTGTCTACAACACTCACTATTTCTTTTCTCCTTCCAATATTTATTGTTCAGCTCTTCAATAATATTATTCCAAAGATTCTTATTTTGAATGGACAGACACAGGTTGTATGAAAGTGCTCCTCTAATTCACCTTGTGGGAGTTCCTAAAAGTCACAGCTATTGTACCTCGAGCACAGCGACCTCCTGCCCGTTCCGGAGCAGGCGGAAGGTCAGGGGATGCTTCGAATCCAGCCCCAGGATGACTTCGCAGCCACGGAGTGGGATAGAAACAATGTGTGTCTTCAGATCTGTCCTGTCCTTGTGGAAAATGAGTTTATTGTCTTTCACTCTGCACCAGCGCTCACGCCAGCGGTTATTAGAGAGCACGTTGAGATATCCTGCAATAAAATGAAACGTGAGATATTTTACTCCTCACTTTTTATGAAAAGGAAGAAAAAAAGAAACTTACTTCTCAGTGTAATGCTAGCCTTTAAATAACTTGTTCCTCTTCTAATAGAAAGTCCAGATGGATTTTAGGAAGACAAGTAAATGACCCTGCCCCACTTCTTTGAATGAAAACTTTCACTGTGCCAATAACCTAGAGAAAGCATATAAATATGTGATCCAGCTCATGTGCAAACGGCTGTTCTGTGTCAGTCCCTGCAGCAGCTGGATGTGTAGGAGCACACAGGTCCCCAGGACTTCAGTAAGAATGGGAGAGGGACACTGATTAAAAAAGTTACATACACAGCCAATGTGCTCACTCTGCCTCTCCGTGGGTAATGACTTTGATAACTGCGGCTGACCAAATTTTTCAAGGAAAATCACAGCTCATATTTTATAAGTATGTATTGAGCTACCTTGTGTAACACCCAAAAGCAATGTTTAAAAGTCCTACTAAGTGTTGATGCTCTATGTTCTAATTACATTTAGAAAGAAGAATGCACATCTGGTTTGCAGAACTTGCAAACCAGAACTTAAAAGATTGTTACCTATGCAAATAGAAATAAAATTCACACTGGTTTAAAATTCAGGAAGTAATTATGATATAATACCTTTACATATTAAAATATCATTAAAATTTTTCTTTTAAAACCTCCCACTTTTCCTACCATGCTCTGTATCAATATAGTGTCTCAGTATATAATATCATTAAATAGGCAGAGTTTTGTGGTTTTCCTTCTCTATGCCATAGCAACAATCATCCCAGACTCAAACATTACAATCAAAGCAATGGCCATTTTTCCTGCCTTAGTATAGTTTGGAAATAGAAAAACAAACAAACAAACAAACCCCCCCCCCAAAACCCCAAAACCTTTTACTTTGCTTCCACATTACAAATGGTACATGGATTCAGAATGTTGCTGCTTCCAACAGGCTATGAGGAGGGAAATAAATGATATCTTGCAAAAGCCAGAAGTGAGGTTAAAAAGTTGTCTTCTATCTCAGACATGATTTTCATTTAATCCTGTTGGAGAGCTCTCTCTTTGGTTTTCATTAAAACTATGACTTATTATTCGTTTTTTGGGTTTTCCTTCCAACATTATGGTTCCAATGTCAAAGTATGATCCAACAGGATATAGCATATCAGAATTGTGCACATCTTGGAAGGTGCTATAAAAAATGAGGATGTGCTTAATCCTCTGGTTTTGGCTCCTTGTGATAATCACACTCCTCAGCTCTCCTCTCTCCTCCTGTAACAAAACCCTGTATCACTGTGCATTGCATTACAATCCCTAGAACTGAAAAAAACCTTCCCGTGCAAGCCAGATACAGCTTGTTTTGGAGAGAGAGCCCTTTTTTTCAGACAGTTTTTCCTCTCTGCTCCCAGTGCACCTCTCAGAAAAGCTCTTGCAAAACTTCCTGCTTCAGAGTTGAACTAGGCAGGATCCCATTTTCCCCCCACATATCTCTGCTTAAACCTTCACTAGCTGACATGACCAAAATGCCTCGAGTTTGTTCCCCTCTCGGGTATTAGCACTTCAGCTTTGGGCAGGCAGTCTAGAAGCAGTGATGTTGTAGGCAAGAGCTTTGCCATGACTCCAAGTGCAGGTGGATTTTATTTTCCACACTAGCTGGGTGACATCTGCAGCCCTGCTGGGATTTTCTCTTTGTTCATGGGAGGTAGAGCCTTCTAAAGTGTAAAAACCTTCAACTATGGAGCAGCCTCCCAGAGAGCATTGAACTGAGCCAAACTGCTGGTGGTGAGAAACTCCTTCTAGCAAAGACTTCCTGCACTGACCAAAGCCTAGACATTCATATATTTTCCTTTAAAATCTGCAAGTGGTGTTGAGTAGAGCAAAATGCAGGCAAATAGTAATAGCTGAATCTGTATTTATGTCCGTATCCAAACTAATGATAGAAATATGAAGAATTAGATTGTACAGCTGTGGTTAACTTCTCACATAATGCAGAATAATCAACAGACTATAGGAGCCCGGAAGTTTGAGTCCTTATGGAGGCCAGATGCTTTGGACAATGCATCTGGCTGGACACAGCTTTTCCCAGCTGTTTTTTTGGTCAATAAATCACATCTGTACTTAGCTGATGTATAGACATATATACATACACTTACTTAATCAAAGATTGCTTATGTGAATGATTCCCAAAGTGTGGCTTGAAAGCCACGTGTAATCTATGAAGTTCTCCCTGGTGGTCCATGGACCTGCTTCCATCACCTTGGGCAGGCATCCATCACACTTCATGCTCCAATGAGCTCTGCCAACTGCTCCCTAATCACAGACTTCTGGGTTTCCCTAAGTTTTTCTAGTCAATTAAAGGGTAAAATCCAAATTCAGAATCTGGAGCAACTGCTTCAAAGCTTTCTAAGGAAATCTGTTTTTTGAAGGGATTGGGTGAAGGGTGAGTTCAATCTTACTCATGTATGGAAGTTTTACCTAATACTGGAGCACCAAAATAAACTGGAGAATGTAAGTACATTGCATTGTTTTGAAATAGCAGAGCTGTGAGGACATCAGCTAAGTGCATTGCACAAAGCCTCGTGCCTTTTTATACATTTCCTTGCACGCTACAGCTGTCATATGGAATGGTCAAAATTAAGAGTTAAAATAGCTTATTAGAAACTTCTTACTTCATTTTGTCCAATATGTACCACTGTAGGAACCCATAATTAAACTCAAATCACTTTGGTTGAGGCAAGTTGACTGCTCTCTGCTATTCCATAAAACTTTAACCACAATCTACTATAAACACCTGATCACTTTCCAAGAACCTTCTTCTACTTTGCAGCCTCAATTTATTTCATAGATCAGCCTATATTCATTTTATAATCATTTTTTTGACAACAGCACTTCTTTCTTTATGCTTCTTGTTCACATTTCTCTTCCTCCTCACTTCTGCAAAGAGCAGCAATACCTGAGCCTGCATTACAATTTTATTTAAAAAGTCCAATTATTTTAGTCTCTTTGCAAATGAAAAACTCTTGATTACTCCTTTTGCAGTCTGGGTGCATCCTTCCAATATTGGGGGAAGAATTATTGCTGTAAAAGCAATTTTAGAGAAATTCCTAGGCTAGAATGCTATAAAGTTTTAATAGCAATGTGCATTTAAGACTCAAGGAGAAAAATCACTTACCACATGTTGGGACATCTTCTTCAGCTGATGAGGTCTGTTCATCTGTTGATGGCTTTTTCTTTCCTAAACCAATGATCTTTGTTATTTTTTTCCCTGTGACTTTAGTCACAGTGCCCTTGGCTTCCGTTTTCGAACTTTTTTTCCTCTTCACTATTAAGAAAGCAAAAGTGTGTATTTAGTAGTGTGTGTACACCAACCAATAGAGAGAACCTGAATAAAAGCAGAAGTTCAGACAAAAAAATCCTACACAAGACAAACATTTGTACAAAAGTTGCTGATTTCAATGAGACAAATATTATATGCCCTAATAACCTCTATGTTATAAAAATCATGGCATTCTGAAGGATAATAAAAACAAAAATCAGTCTTGCAACTTTATTTAATCTAACCAAGCTGCAAGTCCCTTTCCACAGCAGTCATCATCTAGGAGTATAACTGAAGTACCTGTATATAAATTTAGCTCATATACACAGCAATAAAAATCTAGTCAGACATTTCTTCATTTTCTTCAATGTTCCTAGCATTTTTCTCAAAATACTTCAATAATTAAGTACAACAAAAAGACAGAATATGTTTGCTTAGCTAGATTACTTCTTCTATGTACAATTAGGTTAAGAGATCTTATCAGAACTGACATTTTAGAAAGACAAGACTTATGAATTAACTACTAAGAAATTAGTGGGATCAGCAATATATTGAATATTCATATTGAATATGAATATTCAATAGCTACAAGCTGGCCATTTTTGTGACCATTCGAAAGAAAAAGCTCTGCTGAAAAGAGGCATTTTGCTAACATCCAGTCTATGCTTCCACTAACTTTATTTGATACTAGGAATATGATCGCTCTGAGATCTGAAGCACGTTCAGCTACTGAATGCAATATGCCAAGGACTAAGGATATGGTTTTCAAAGGTGCCTACCTGATTAAAATACTAATACTTTCTTTTTAAAGAAGAGTTTCTAAGACTAAACAGATTCAGAAAAAAAAACCAGGCCTTTTATTTGCAGAACAGAACAAACAAAATAAACTTCAGAAACTGTACTCAGAGGCCTAAACTGGATTCTAGCAACAGAGCAAAATTCTCTGCTGACAGGGCAGCAAAAATTCCATTAACTTGCCCTGATATGTGATTTTGATGATCAATTCATTTAAAATAGTTACTAACTGAGCTGCTCTATCTTTATCCCCAACATATCAATTCCTTTTGCAACAGGGAACACTTAGTGGTTACAGACTTGCACAAACTGAGGGAAAAAATGGGCAAAATGTTCACATGAGAAATGACTGTATGAACTGATGAGCTGGGAAGAAGAATGCACGGAAAACAGAGAAGCAGTTTGGGACTCACCATGGGATAATTTATCATATTTAGTTTAATTGTTAGCAATCACGGAACATTATTTAGAAATTGCATCTGTAGCCAAGACTGTACAAATCTGCCAGTGCTGAGGGGGAAAGGCAGTTCTGCAAGTGCCAATAGCTGCCCCCCAGCCAACACATCCAGGTCTAATTATCTTTTTCAAGGGAAGGGTGTTCACAACTTAAACTGTGCTCTCTACACATGCAACAGGCTCCCTTGTTGGAGGGAGGAAGGCCACCCATCCAATCAGCTCATGAACCCCTGCCTGGGGGGCACAGCACCTACCCTCAGACAGGTTTCCACCCCACACGCCAGCAGCCAAAGGCTGACTGTGGCTATTGAGGGGCAGATGGAAAGCACTGAAAAAAGCCAGAGACAGAAAATCTCATTTCTGAGAGGCAGAAGCCCAAAGGAATCATTCCCACAAGCATGAACAAGCAGTGGAATAAGCCCATTCCTGTGTTTGTTTTTCTGTCCTGTCTTCCCTTTACGTTGCTGGGTATTTTTCCTGCAGAATTGAGAGGCAGCAGAAACAAGGCCTTCATGACTTAATCTTTTTGAGTCTAAAGAATACACGAATTGCCCAATTGTCAGTGATTTTTTTCAGAAAAGCCTTTTATTCTCATTTCCTTCCCCACAGCAAAGTAAGCAGCTGGTTAAGAGCAGAGAAGCAGCTGGTGGTTGGTGCCAGCTGGAGATGATCATTCTCTGAAGCCTTCCCATGTACTCCCTTAAACACTTACCCATTTTAAAAACATGTAGCATAACTACATCAAGGACACTTCAGTCTTCTTGCCATTAAAGCCTATTATTTTTCCTACTATGTATTGAAAGTCAACTTTCAAAAGCCACTGGTATTTTAAATGACTGGTATTTTAACTGCTTTGAGGCACCTAAGCTGGGCTGTTTTTCCAGCTGCATCCTCACACCTTCTGCAGGGTACCTGAGTCACCAGGTACTTCTGGATATCGTGGTCAACACAGGTTATAGGTCCCAGATGATTCTCCACAGGTTTCAGATTTTTATGAAAGCTTAATAGAAGATTTTAAAATTTAAAAAAAAATATAAAAATGTACCACGACTTTCAGAAAGCCACAAACCATGACATTGTCCCATACTGTTCAGAGATGTGTATAGCCAGGAAATGCTGGAAAATGACCCAGGGAGGAGATAAGGGAGATGAGTCAAAAGGTGAGACAGTGCTGGCACCAAGGCCAGTATTGACATTGTGCTCACTGCAGCTCACGTTTCCCTTCACTTAACAGCGGCAGAAAAATGCCTTATCTAAGCTACACCACTGCTATAGGGTAAGTCAAGGAAGCCACGGAATTTCTTCTGCTTTGTGTAGGAAGGAAGGGGATGGGAAAGAGAGCGTAAGAGTTGGGTATATTAGATATAACTTGTCCAGAACTCACTCTGGATTTGGGATTTACCTTTGTTAGATTATAAGGACTACAGAACATGCACGGCTCCAAAGTAGCATATGCAAAATTATATACATATGTACTCAAAAACTCACCGATATTACACAACTATATATATTCTTTAATATAAATAATTTTATGCAATATGATAGTTTATATGTGAAGGTATCTGTGCACACACACACACATATATATATATAAAAATACAAATACGCATGAGTCTTTCCTTCTAGTATTTAATGATTTTTTTTTGTTTAGAAGCTTTACACCACTATTTATGTTGCCACTATACAGTTACTAAAAAACCTGTTACTTGCCTATAGTGGTCTCTCAAGCTCTGAAAAAACATACTTTTGAACATAGAAAAGGCCAAATCAAAATTTTTATATTCTGTTTCCTTCTATTAATTATATTGATTTTACCTGCACAATAACATCAAATGCCTTCTGCTACTGCCAAAATTTAAGGAATCCTTCTTGACATAGTTCAGCTTTCAAGTTAAATTGAATCCTAATAAAACCATTCAAAAACGTTACTTTTTTGGAAAGATAAGAGTGAGGTATTTCCCTTTCTCTAAATACACATTACTTACACCAGACATACCTTGTTCTTTACCATTGCACACGGTAGTGATGCCATTTTCCACAGCACCTTCTCCATCTGAGCTTGGCCTCTCAAATGACAACTTCTGCAGGGGCGAAGAGATTAACTGACACACAATGTTTGCACCTTCATAAAATCAAGTGTCATGAGTCCCTTTAAAAATACACTTACTATGAAATAAAACACACTTTCAAGCTCTCATCCCCTTGGAAGAGAATTAAGAGATAGTTTATTAAGAGATAAAAAACTTCAATTTTAGAGGCTTCAGAAAATCACAGAAACAATAAAATAGTGTATATTTTAAAGTATATTAAAAACAGTGAAATATTCATAATTCACCATATATTTTAATGTATTTCTAGACTCTAAATGTTGCAATAAAGAATTATATGGATCAGATATGAGTAGGGTAAAAGCTGTATATTTAAAAAATGCTTCATACATGCATTTGCAATTACAACTTATCAGAAAATAGTGTATTCCTACAAGGTGCTTCAGTACTTTTAATATGTGCAAAAAAGGCTTTTGAAATAAATTTTTAGCACTGATTACTCTGTAATGGTTATGCATGAGGTCTTGGTTGAAGTAGACAGAGCTTATGACAGCACAGTTTTGATGACCACATTACTCAGAAGTGGTGAAGCCATGAAGAAGATGTGCAAATTATCATAAAAAAGAATGGATGACAAGATAAATTACACCTTTTCATGGCATGCATTTTAGAAAAAAAAAATATTTTTCAGAACTTTAAGCTATTTAGTCCATACTGTGCAGGTGTGTGCAAACATGCAAACACAACAGCTTTTGCCTGTGGAACCAGGAAGTCTGGGCTGTCCTGGAATAGTTCCCAGGTTCAAAGCAATATAACACCACAGGCAGTGGGGCACTGCCACCAGAGAGGTGGCACTTGCCATTAGGAACTGGGTGATGAAACCTCTGTCAGTGGGATTTTTAAGCAGGGGCTGCAGAGAGATTTGTTCACATGGATGCCTTAATGGAGCAGGGGCTTAAACTGGTGCTGGTAATGCAGCAATCATTCACTGCAAAGCTGCTCACTTCCCTAATTCATGCTCTCACATCCTGCTGAGTCAAGGCAGTGGAGTAGCCAAGTACCATGTGTGAGTAGCCAAGTTCCTCTATTGAGACACGAATGCTTGGAATGGTCTGCCAAAACAATGACCTCAGCATGCCCAGGGAGCTCTTCAAGGACTAAATTCCCCAAAATAAGAGACTTTCCCTTAAAACTCTGGTATAATCTTCATCTTTTCTTCCTCAAGAGTGACACCCCTGCTTGCTCTCCGCATTTGCTGGAGACCATTTCTGCCTCTCAGCACACGTATCAGACCCATTTATCTGCACCCTTCTATGGCTGACGAGGAGCTGGACCCAAGCCAGCCTGCTGGTTGTTCATGGCCAAACAAACTGACATGGCAGAAACCTCAAATCTGCAGGATGTGTGCACATAGCCAAAGAAACCACCACAACACAGGGACTGTGTGCCTAAACAGCAACACAAGGCAGCAGGGATTTACATGCAGAGCTTACCAGTGTCTCTTTGAGTAATCATAAGGAATTTTGCATTCACTGTTTTGTTAACTTTACCTTTTCCAGCTCCACTTTGTGTACTGGAGAACTAGACAATGGCCCATCAGAGTCTACAGCTCCTGTACAGTTGCTGCACACATCTTTTATAACCTTAGGAGACAATGCAAAAGTTATTAATTATTCATAAAATACAAATCAGAGAGATTAGAAATTATATATGGATTTGAAAGGAGATGGGAAGGAGAATCACACGTTTTACTAGGCTGGCAGGTGTCAGGCAGGCTGACACTACAACTTCTCCATGCTCCCTCCCTAAGTCATTTCATATATGACCTGAAGGAGACATAAAGTCTAGAGGTGGAAGGTTTCAGTTTCTAGACAGACTAAGCTCCAAGGCTCTCCTAAGTGAAAAAACCAATAGCACTGCTGACTTCCATGAGTTAATTTTGCAATTTGAACTCAGCTGACACCACGATACTAATTTCCTTACAATGATGAGAAAATGGGATCCAAAGTACCTCAAGCCAATGGACAAGAGTTTCGTATAATGCACTACACAGATGCTCTTCTTCTACTATCAGAGAACTAATGAAGTGCTGATCAACTTAGAGTTAATACTGCACAGTGGTATTTTGTGGCATTTTTGTATTATAATTGCATACTAACTTAAGAGTTAAAGGTCAAAGTAATTGTAAATATGTTTGTAGCAAATGGAAATGGCACTTTCTGTTCCTAAAAAGTTAGAGAAAAATCTTGAACCAGGAATTTGCTGATATTTTGATGGAATTTGAAAAACTTAAAAATCTGAAATTACATAATGTAAAAATACACAATGAGTAAAGATGTTTGATGATTCCCCATGGCCATAGCTAAGGTTTTTATCTCTTGCAAGGTTACCACCAGCCCATTATAAGCCTGAAATTGCTTGTACTGATGAGAACAGGCTCGATCCAAACTCATGCTAAGTTTCAAATGGAAAAATTTTGATGTGGAAAGTACTAAAAAGCAAAGGATAGCACCCAACAGTCCTTTCCCAGCGCTTAAGCTTCCTTTAAGTGTGAAGCTAAAACAAATCAAATGTTTATGGGCTTACAATGACCCTTATGACACTTAGGAACAGATCATAAATTACAGGCGTTAAACACCATAAAGAAAGGAAGAGCAGCAGCCCCATTTTACAGAGGGAGAACCGGGGAACAAAAGAATGATGAAATCACTCAGTCAACGACACATAAAAAAAACTAAGCAAAGCTGGGAGATGAACCTACACTTTTACTTCTAAGCTAGAATCTCAAAAGCTTCAGCACCCTTCCCTGACTGTCTGACCTATCCTATATTTTGTTCCAGAAACAAGACCAGCATTTCATGGCACTTGGGATTCTTTGTAACACAAAATGTAGATGTACCTGTGGCAGAGCATTTGCACCTCAGAGTTAAACAAAGCCCTGAATTCCCCAAAATCGTAAGATTTTTTGATGTGTCTGTTTTTTCTTTTTTCACTTGCTGGTTCTCAGTACGGTGTAAATACACTGCTGTTTTCTTTCTAGAGAAATGTGACTGTACAGTTTCTGGAACATTCATTTCTGTCTCCTGCATGACCCTGACTCAATGGCATATGTTTTCAGCATCTGCTCACACCACACAGTTAGTTAATTTTGGCAAAGACAGATTGTAATGGGAGTTACAGACAGAACATAGGAAATGATTTGGCAGCACTAACTCAATAGTATGTGCTAAGTCATGCACTCAAGTAAATCCGGTTCTTATCATACCCCACATATTTAAGGAGAAGCTAAAGCATTTAATTGGGCTGTAATTAAATTTTGATTTAAAAAATGACACATTGTCAAAAAGGAGTTCGTGGCAGGATCTAAAGTAAATGCATATTCAAGGGTCCAACACTTCATTTGGGTTCAAAAGGTTCACTGGCAAAGGCTTGCTCACCACCTTCTCTATGCAATATAATTGTGTTCAATGCACAGCACGAAACTCATTCTTCTCCACCTCACCAGGATGAAATGTCTTTAATAAATAATGGTTGCCTGGATGCACTCTCTATAATTACGTTTGCAGACAGCTGCCATTAAAAATCTGGTTTTCACATGCATATAGCTTTAGCTCAAAATTTTAAGGATAAAACATTCCACCAGTATTGCCAAATTGCATAATTTCAATCACAAGACTCAAAAGTTCTTGTCAGTTTTTTCTATGTTCCATCTTCTGGAGCCATATGAAAACAAAAGATCACTATTTTCATTAAAAAGTAATTGTGAGTGAGAGTGAGGAATGGAGTTCAAGAAACTTTTATTCATTGCAGTGAAATGCGTAAAAATACAAATAAATGTATCTCAATAGCTCCAAAACCAGAAAGGAAAAAAAGGAATCCTTAACAGTGTTATTTTTAATAAAATGGCATCATATGGAAGGCTACACTGAGAATACCTTGTAATGGCAAATATTCCATTAAAAGCTTAAGTTTTCTCCCACATTAGAGAAAGGAAATAATTCTCTTTTTCTCACCACAAATGTCTTTGTACATTAAATGTAGACACACATATTGTGATCTGCCAGGAAAATCAAACTGAGGTCATAAACAGACTATCTACTCAAATATTTAAAATGTATGAGCAAATGTCAACAGAAAACTAAAGACCCTGGATTTCTTTGGATAGCTTCAAAACTAAATACATTTAAAATAATCTTTTTTTATTCCATTGCAAGAATCTTAAGTATCACAATTACCATTACAATGTCACAAATAACAGACTTCAGAACCACCACTTTTAAATGCAGACCTGGAAAAAACTTCTGCAACCTGACTGTATTATTATTCCTTNGAAACGTCTTTTATTGCAGCACAGGTACAACACATGGAGAGCATTAAGTGTCTCTGTGTTATCCTTATGACTCAACCTTGACCCTGATCAGGTAGGAAGAGGGTGATTTAGGATATCTGTTCACATGTAGCAACAGAATAAACTTGTAACGTAACGACTTTAAAGCCTAGATCTTTCCCTTGCCCTCCAGTGACAGACCAGCATATGAAGGCAAATCTACATCAGTGCCTACACACCACAATTGCACAGACGCTGGCACATGCTTTACTCATCTGTTCATTTTCTTGAGATAAGTAAAAAAAAATTCATGGAAAGTGGGTAAAATCACACTTTTTCAGTTAATACAGTCTAATAGTCCCTGTACAAATTTCCATGTTACTTTATTTTGTAAGCTCCTGGCTACAATGAAGTCCTTATATTTTTTCCCTCATTAGTAAATGCTGTCAAGGAACAGCCATTTCATGCTGGGTCACTGATGACCTGTTCTCTGTTGGAACTGGTGATCTGAAGACAGAGGGTTCCTCTTTACATCACTTGTCCTACAGACCCAGTCTCCATTCCCACCTTCCAACACATCAGCACAGCTGAGGCTCCCAAAGCTGTTGCAGTGCCAGACTGCAGAACAATGTTCAGCTCTCTATAGGAATGTCCAGCAATTTTATACACTTGTGCAAATTGGGCTTTCACTCATACAAATAAGCACTAAGGCTAAAAAGGCATCTGATAATAAAAGGGGTCTCTGACAATCAATAAGACTAACGAGTATATGCAAAGAATAGTTGAGCATTTATGTGAATAGAGAAAAGCACATAAACTTCTNAGAATTTATACCGCTTAAGCTGCATTTTATGCCTCCCTCTTCTGCAGAAAAACTATCTGCCATCAGGAAATTCCTATGTATTTAATTCAATTGTATTTGGAAAAATACAATTTATTCTTAGAAAAATAAGTACCATATAAGGTTAGATCAGAGCCCAGCATGGAGAATCCCTGATGAGTCTGATGCATTCAGACTTACACATGCATTTAAAAGGCTGGATTTCAAGGTCTTAAAACAGTTGCTACTGCAACTGCAGTGGTAGTTTCCCACACTACTCCACTGACCTCCACCTTTGAGACTAGCAAAGTCCAACATAAATACTAGCAATCTGGTTAGGATCTGTAACTGCAGCCCTTGCCTTGGGATTTTCCATGGTTGCAGACATTGAACAGAGAGGAATGGAAGATGACAGAACCCTGTTTTCTCAGAAGTCTGCATTCCCAGGACAAACCATAGCAGATGATACATTGCTAAACCAGAATTAGGAAACTTGAATGGCCTTCAGGAAGCTGAAGGATTTTCCTCCATCCAGAGCAATTTAAACAGGTATCTCCTCAGAGAATCTTCTTTTTAAAAAGGTGACACCATGCCCAAAATCATATGGGTTCCAGCTGCCTCCACTTGAGGAAATGTGAACCTTCCACTCACCACCAGTGTGCCCTAACCACCAAATCTTTCTGGAAAATGAACTGGAGAAGAAGATGGAAGGGAATTTGCCACCTCTCCTCCCTGTGCCAGATTATTGTGCTATTAGTAGTAAAAACCATCACAGCAGCAGCACTGGATTAACCCTGAGGAATTGCTTTGAGGCCTGAACTTAAAGTCTGTATTTCTGCAGAAATATGCCAAATTAGATGGGATTTAAGTGGTCTGGATTTGTGTGGAAGTTACTGGCTGTGTCTCAGTTGTCTCAGTTTGTAACAGCAACTGAGCAAT
>WAAG01027592.1:0-11421 GCA_013390105.1 Tichodroma muraria | reverse complement strand
ATCATCTAGTCCAACTGCTTGACTACTTCAGGGCTGACCATTAGTTAAACCATGTTGTAAAAGGCATTGTACAAATGCCTCATAAACACTGACAGTCTCAGGACACCAAACACCTATCTAGGAAACCTGTTCCAGTGTTTGCCCACCATTGCAGTAAAGAAATGCTTCATAATAGCGAGTCTGAATATCCACTGAACCAATCCCACTTGTCCTGTCACTGGATACCAGGGGAAACAGCTCAATGCCTCTCCAAAACCTTCCCCTAAACCCAACAAGTGGACTAGGGCATTACATGAAGTCCAGACTCTACACAGCACTCCAGATGAGGCAGTACCAATGCTGAATACAGAGGGACAACCACCTCTTTTGACAGGCTGGTGATGTTGTGTTTGACGGGTCCCAGGGTGCAGTTTGCCCTCTCGGCTGCCAGGACACACTGGTGATTCATCTCCTCATCTTGCTCCTAGTCACGAACATAGTCCTGTTGAGAGAAAAGCTGGCTCTGTGCCCTGCAAGGCCAATTGTCTGACACTGCCTCTGGGAAGGCTGAGAAGTAGTAAGCCATGACTAGCCCTCTTCTCGGACAGCCTTGCTGGACAACAGTAATTGCCTCATTGTGTGAGTTGTGATACACAGTACCTTGGCAAGGTCCCGTCTGATTTACAGTCATCTCAGACAGACAGGAAAGAGATTTTAGGAGGCAGACAGGCCTAAGAACAGTTTACTGGAAACAGAATCCCAGAGAGGGAAAAAGACCCAACCCAAACAAAAATGAATAATCAACCTGTGGAGTCACCACACCCAGAACTGTTCAAGAAATTACTGGATGTAGCACTTAGTGTAGCAGTTTAATTAACAACAAGCTGTTCAGTCAAAGGTTTGACTTGATGATCTTGGAGGTCTTTTCCAATTATCAGTGGTTGTGTGTTTCTCTTCTATAAACTGCAATTTGATCTTCATGCACTTCTCTCATACAGAATGGTTATTTACATAAAGGTGTCTTCTGTGAAAAAGAGACCATTAGGAAATACAGCAGGAAGGACTCTTAGTCCCACCCACTATATAAGTACTGAATAAGAACTTTGATACATTGACTATAAAGGGACTATTTTCTTTAACATCTCCTATAAATGCCCAGTATCAGTCAGGATGAATTGATCAACACCAGCCATCCTCCACACATTCCCATTATTTTCTCCCCCATATCCTTGGAACACTCTTTTTGAGGGCAGCCTGCTTGGGATGGTCCTGAGCTCTCCCAGTGCTGTAGCTCGTCCTCAACAGTGAGACTGAAGAATCATCCTATGTATAGGAAGAGCTGAGACACCTTCATGCTGCAGGGAACGCAGCTAACAGAGCAGGATATGTTTCTTCCTCTCAGCTCACTGTTAGCCTTGAGTTGGAGACTATTTCTAAACTCAGTGGAGCTAGAAATGATTAGTACCAAAGTAAGGGATTTTAAAATCAACATCATTGAAAAGGAGCAAGGGTGGGCAGCTCATCAATTAAACATCTTTACAAGGCAATAGATTTCCCCATTGGGAAGTCACCTTAAGCACAGCCTGAAATTACAACCTTCTGAGCCTTGGAGGTAGCAGTAGAAGACCTGTATATATTTTTTCTTAGGTACATTCTATCTGCATCCACAGAAATAGCAAGACCATTTTCTGCATTGATGTCTATTACACATGCTTAGGATAGTTTTAATAGAAAATTCCAAGTACTTGTTTTTCTTCTCTACCCCCATGTTAAACCAAAACCAAATATTTCTAACCAGTTCAGTTACAGTTCTAAAGTAAAGTTTAAAATATGATTATGGATACTGACTTAAATCTGACCTTTGTTCTTAGAGTTAAAAACAGAAAGTTAAATATGAATTTGGTCTTTGGAAAAATGGATATTCCAGAAAATTGAGCATAGGAAATAATTTAGACTTTTGTGTCAACAGCATATTTACAGGAGGCTGATGAGAACTGACGAGTGTCACAGTTTCAAACAGCTTTCATCATTAATATTCTCAGATGGGTTTCATGAGGTCATTTATGAGAAATAAATTCAAGAAGCACAAAAACTAGAAAAGATTACTGTAAAAGTATATGGTACATATTTCTTTTTAAAGCAGAAAATATTTTCTTTATTAGTGGGTTTCTCTGAATTTGCGACGTCACAAGTTTAGCTAACAGGTGTGACAAAATTCCAGTATGGTCATGTTGTGGTTTGACACTGGCCCAACACCAGGCACCCACAAGAGCTGTTCACTCACTCTCCCCTGCCACAGCTGGGTACAGGAGAGAAAAAAAATAAATAATGAATGGTTCACGAATTTAGATAAGGACCAGCATAAAAAAGTTCAAGGAAAAAACAGGCTCAACTTAAGGTTGCAAAGTGAATTTATTACTAACAGAATCAGAGGAGGATAAAGAGAAGTAAAATAAGCCCTTAAAACACCTTTTTCCCCCCAGCCACCCCCTCCTTCCCATTGACAGTGAATAGAGCCAGGGTTTGGGGGTTTTTAGGTCAGTTCATCACTGAGATTTTCTTCTGCTCAGGGACAGGAGTCCTTCCCCTGTGAGACGATGGGGTCCCTGCCATGGGAGACAGTTCTCTGTGAAATTCTCCAGCACGGGTCCGTTCTCACAAGCAGCAGCCAAACCACACCTGCTGCAGTGTGAATTCCCTCCACAGGCACACAGTTCCCCAAAACTGCTGTGGCATGAGTCTCTCTTCCCATGGGGTGCAGTCCTCCAAGGACAGGCTGCTCCAGCCTGGGAGCAGGGCCCCCTCCCTCCACCGAGTCTCCCACTGGATCAGAGCCTCCTTCAGGCATCCACCTTCTCCGGCATGGGCACATCCCCCATGGGCTGTGGGTGGATCTCTGCATCCCCCATTGACCCCCATGGGCTGCAGGGGCACAGCTGCCTCACTGTGGTCATCACCATGGCCTGCAGAAGAATCTTGGCTCTGGCCCCCAGAGCACCTCCTCCCTCCTCCCCCTCCATCTTCTTGGTGTCTCAGTTGTTTTCTCTCACATGTTCTCACATCCTCCTCTTCTTTGACTAGAAGATAAATTGTATGACTTTGTTTTGGTTTTCTTCTTAAGTATATCATCACAGAGACATTACTGACCTCTCTCATTGGCCCAGTTTTGGCCAGCAGCCTGTCCATCCTCTCATCCATCAAGGATTGAGTCTGCTGGACATGGTGGAAGCTTCCATCAGGTTCTCACAGGAGCTAAATCTGTGGCCCCCTGCTACCAAAAACCAGGCCATATAAAACCAATACAGATCTACAGTGCACACAAAACCTTCAAAGAACTTTTATTTTCTAAAAATAATTCCTATGGAACAAAACTATGCATATGGAATAAAATCTTTCAGAAGCAAAAAAGAGAAGCACTGCATGCACATAATATATTTTTTTGAAAACAGAAAAAAACATGTTTTTCCTACAAAAACATTAGTTAGTAGCTGTCTCCATAGGACTTTTAAAACATAGCAACTGAAATTAGCACTTGAAAAATTACATTTATATATATAATTATAAAAATACATAGAAATGAGAGATACTGGACAGCATGAAAAATCTGGTGTATTATTTATTTATCAGTGTTGACAGTTGGCTCCCAAGGGAAATGGTTACGCTTAACTAATTAGATGCAGAAGAAGATGCACAAATTTGCATTTGTCAATTGTTTTCAAGTGTTCTTCAGCATCATCAAAGCAAAACCTAGAAAGAAGGAAAAACATTCTGAGGCTTTCTAATGTATATACGACTAGTTCTGCACAAATCTATTACATTAATGCATCTTTAAAGTTAAAAAAATCAAACATATTTGAATCCAGCTAATAGGTTTTATTTGATATACAAGAATCAGAATATTGATGTATTCTCAGCTTACTCAACTGTGTAATTTGTATGAAAGTGTAAGGTAATTTGATCTGACACCATGATGCAGAGTAAAGCATTTGTGAGACCAGTTTAAAAGACATCAGTGTCACTCTAAGGCAACACCTTCAAAACTAGCAACTGTAAAAGCCAGTGAATTTTGCCTTCTTGCTCTGAATTGAAAGAGGATTAATATTGCACAGCAATATTATTAAGTATTATGCATTAAGTATGCACTTTTTAATGATGAAATCTTTGTCCATTAACTGCACGGGAAGAAACAAACTATGGTTTTGAATATTAATTTGTATGAAACATGGAATATTTGTGTAAAAATATTTAAGACAAAAAGAGGGATTTTTATATATATATTAAGGAAGGTGAAGACAGGAAATCAAGTTATTCACAACAGAAACTAACAGAAAGACAGTGACAACCTTAGGTGTTAATTCTAACTGTCCATATTTGTCTTCTAATTGCCAATTAGAAATTTCACAATGTATTTAGTAGTCACTTTCTCCATGTGTTTGAATTGAGGAACAGAAAATAAAGTTTTAAAAGTTAATGAAACAAAGTGAAATGGACAAGACACTAAGCTTGCAAAGGATTAGACTTCTTCACTCAAACCAGAAAGATATTTTTTCTTATTTAAGCAACCCCTCTTTCCTTCTCGCCCACCTCCCTTTTTTATTTTTTTCCTGGCACTCTTGTGCTGTCTGAAGCACTCAAGTTTTGCATAGAAACCACCTGTAGACACCAGCTATCTCTGCCACTATTCACATGGTTCAAATTTCCTGGTATTATCCTTTGCTTTTCTCCTCTCCTACTCACTCTTTCATGCACAACCCCCTCTATTTTTTTCTGTAAAATAAACCCCAACAAGTCAGCCTCTTGTCCCTTTCAATTTCCTCCTCTACCAAGAGCAAATCTGCAGGATTATAGGAAAGAACTTGAGAAGAAATTAGAGTAAACAATACTTTGGGGGCTATTTATGGAAAGGGAATAAGGAAGAAGAGGATGAATCAGCCCACAGAAACTGAATCAGTTCCTCTTGCCTTTCTCAGCAGGTAGGTAAAATAACGATTCATGAGATTTTAGCCTAAGGGAGTCAGAGCAAAACTCAAGTGCAGACACTACAGTATGAAAAACCTACTGTTTTCTTAAATACCTGTGGGAAATATTTTGTTAAGAAGTGTCTCAAAAGTCGGTGTAATTGCTTGAAGACCTTAAAGAGGAAATTGCCGTCCTTTAAGAACCATTCTGAAAAGCTTAGATTATTTTTTTTCCAAAACTAAAATTCATATATAAGCTAGACTTAGTTGGCATTTATTTTCTTTAATCATATGTTCTAGAGTTCTCATTTCAGATTTTAGGTTTAAAGGAAATTTCCTGTCCCAAGTATTTATTACATTTTACCAGCTCTGCTAAATGTTTGTGTACACCTATGCAATTTATCTTTTGAAGGTTCAGTTTATCACATAAACAGTCTGTGATCTGTACTTAATTGAAATATATTGCACACCAAGATATATGGTAATTTGAAACTAAATTAAATCAAAATACAGGCTCACGCTAGAAAATCTAAACTAATTCATTGATATAATGAAGAATTCCCAGACTGGAATAATTTTCTAAAGGAAACTAGCCAGAAGAACAGCAAAAGGAACAAAAGATTTTTTTTTTTTAATAAAAAAGAATAGAACAAATAAAGAGCCACTCAAAAACTTGAAAAAACATCAAAGCACTAAGTTCTTCAGAGCACATTAACACTTGAATCAGCATTAGTATGTGGGGATTGGAAGGTAATAAATGTAATGTCAAATTGTAAAGTAATGTCTAGGGAACAAGAAATAAACAAAGTAAAACTTCTATACCAAGTAAAATGGTTGAAATTATAAGAATGAGTAGAATTAGTAGATGTTAGGTAACTATGATATGATGAGGGAGAAATAGCTTGGATGCTGTAGTGGATAATCACTCATTGCAGGTGTGTTAAGAGTTCTTGGAAGAAATAAATAATCTAATGAGCAACAGCAAACCCTGAAATCTGGAAAGATTACTTTATTAACAGCTTTTTCAAAAGTCTAATTGAATTAATTCTTGGTTGAAGGATAAAGCAAACGATAGGAATCAATGACAGGTTTTGTCAACAGATGTTACAGTTAGATCCCAGAGGTGTCTATGTCTGAATTTGGTTTTGATTATATTGAGGTAGAAAAGGAACAAATAGTGAAGTGACTAAGTCTATAAATATGTTATTCAGGCTGATAAAACTAAAAGTCATATGTGGAAATTTGCAGGAATATCTTATAATATTGAGTGACTGGGCAATAGTCTGACAGCCAAGATTGGACGGTGATAAATGCAAAGTAATAGGAGTAAAACAAGTTTTGATATATACAGAAAGTGATGAGCTCTACTCTTACTATTCCCATTCAAAAATGAGATTATAATCATATTGAAAATAGTTCTATGAAACCAACACATGATAAACATTTGCAAAAATAAATATTAAGGATAATCAGAAAGCAAACACTGAAAGACAAAAGAAAACATCACTACCGCTGCTTAAATCTATGACACGAATACATCTTGTTTGTTAGATGTAACTATTAATCCTGTCCTGCTATTATGACATGAGAAAGATCAAAAAGATACAATAAAATATCAAAATGATTGTCAAATCCCATGTGACTTTCTACAACACTAGGAAATGCAAGATCAGATCCTAAGGTAAGCAACGATTGTGCTGTCATTTATACAATAATGCCTCTTACTGTCAAAATGTTGAGCCTCAAATAAATGATTTCAGAATTATTTCATTCTATTTAAAATAATTTCATCAGTGTAATAACGTCTCATTCCTTGTATCATCTGTTGTTGAAGAACAGTGGCAGAAATAAGTGTGATTTGAAAGTCCTACATCTTGTTTCATTTGGACAGGAGATTATCAGGGCCCTTTAATGGAGCAGATGCAGTTGGAAATTTTGAGCATTCAGTGCGATTTCTGAATGTCACTAGATATCTGATCCTGCTCTTACTATGCAAGAGATTGTCATGGGAAATGAGAAATAAAGCAAAGGAAAAATGATCTCCCTAAACAAGATCCTTAGACAGAATGGGAAGGCATCCATGAAAACAGACAGAATGATCTCAAATGAAAGTCAGAGACATTCAAGAGTCATTTTACATTCAAGACTGCAGATCAATAGTGGATAGTTATGTGGGTTCTTGACAGATCTTAATCTCGATCTCTTCAGATCTTTCTAACTTGAAAATTAGCTCTATTAAACTGTGAAAATCCCACAAAAGGATTTGAGACTAAACTGATGGAAGGATAACATGATTAAATCATTGATTAACCTGACTAACTGCCGGAAATTGAGAAGGAAACTAGTGCTGAATGAAAAGAAACAAAACCCTTTAATTAGTGATCAAAGATAGAAATGTATCATGTGATTGCAATTTTGAGCCATGAATCTGCATGGAATTACTTCTTTAGTTCTTTGAGACTTAACTAGAGGATGTCCTATAAATGTCTACATAATCATCCCCTTTTCAATAAAATTTTCAGCTATTTTGATGTTGGTATGCTTGTGGATTTCAAACTCATTCAGGAGTTCTCAGGGTGGAAAGCTTTAGAAAGATCATGGCTGATCTGCTGACATTTACACGGTTATTTTAAAATGTCATAGAATCAGACTGTACCACATTTCTGGTTTTAAGACACTACACCATTTGCAGCATAATCCATTCATTTCTGGATCCTGTGATCATTCAGAATGTCCAGGTTGAATTAGGGGAAAAAATAACGTCTCTTTTTTTTTCTGAGGCCTTATGAACTTCCAAGAAAGAAGAAAGAAGGAGAGATTTAACAAGCACAAAAACCCCTCAAATACAGATATTTAATTCTTCCATAACAGTGTAAAATAAAATTCAACTGTACCTGGACATTTTTAAGAAACAAAACCTCACGAATATTTAAACTTCTTTACTTAAAAGCACAGGACATTTTTACGGGTTGCAGATACCCAGGCCCCGGCAGCAGCGGCGGCTCCATGAGGGGAGGCTGGGCTGCCCCAGCCAGACCCGGCCGGTTCCAGCCGGATCCAACCGCCCAGCGCAGGCAGGGCTGGGCCTCACACACAAGGTGGGAGTGGCACTGGGGAAAATATTTAAGAAATGGCAAAATTACCAGATGACAGAGAGGAGCGGGGGGAAAAAAATGGAAGTAACAACTTTGGGAACACTAAGGCGGGAGAAGAAGGAACCGGAGAAGATGGTCCATGTGCTGGAGCAGAGATTGCCCTGCAGCCCATGGAGAGACCATGGTGAAGGAAGTGTTTCCCAGCAGCCTGTGGAAGCACCCACACAGAGGCAGGGAAAACGTGTGAGGGGGAGGGAGCTCTACAGCAGAGCTATTATGGTCTTAGCACAACTCTCATGCACCCTCATGGGGTAGGGGTGGTAAAGGACTTGGCAATGGAGTGAGATTGAGCCTTACAGGGGAAAAGAAAAAGGTTCAATGGAGATGTTGATTTAGTTTATCTTTGTTTCTCATTGTACAAATCATTTCTACTTGGCAATAAACATAATTGTCCCCACATTGACAACTGTCCCCCAGTTGTCCCCGCTGTTTTGCCTACGGTAGTAACTGGTAAGTGATTTCTCTGTATTTAACCATGAGTTTTTTTGGCTTTTTTTCTACCCTCAACATCCTGTTGAGGAGGGGCAGTGAGAGAGCATGTGGGTGGGGGTCTGACTGCCAATGCCATGACACTATACATGTGTCGAACCTGCAAGTCTAAAATCCAAACATGGTCATCTGTGAGGCCATAGCAAGATTAATATTGAGATACCACGTATATAATTTAAATTCACGCTTATGTGTAGATCCAACTGATAATAAATTTGAAGAATTCTGAGGATTAAATTTTGGTGTATGAAATACAAAGGAGAATATGAAAAACTTTAGTTTGATTATGACAATACAATGCAACCCTTAATATTTTCTCTTTCAAACTTCAAAATAAAAAGATTTGGGTAATATTTATATATATGTTTTATACTCAGACACTCACACTCACATTTTCCAAGTAATTTTTCAAGTCTCTTGGGAAATGTTTGAGTTTTAAGAATCCAAAGTATTTCAGTTGTAGTTATAGCACAATTATTTTAACTTGTTGAATTTAAGTTATACTTCTTTTTGTTCTTTAGTAGGTGAAACAGAAATATAAGTTTAAAAAAGTCATAAAAATTAGATAATATTCTATAATATTCAATCAGGAAACAATGACAACCAGCAGCCATTATCATTTAACTAAAAATAATTGCAGTGTTAGAATACTACAGATAAAGGCTTTTCATGTAATAAAGTGAGATGCTCCAATATTTTAGTATTATAGCATTAACTTTAAAAGCTTTAGACTCTATGGCAGTTATTTTCTATGTAGCTGATATTTACACTCTGCTGTTGGATCCTTTGGGGAAATTCATTTTAAAGAGTAACATCATTCTGGAGCCTTTTACAAGACATTAAATAGCACAAATATTACTTAAATCACTTCAAACTTATGGCTGCAGTTGAGACGACAAAATACAGAGGTGGAAGGATCCCCACTAAGATCCCATAATTACATTCATATGGGGTGAATGTAAGAAAACTTGAGTGGAAGAAAAGTGATTCCATCTCAACTCAAAATGTAAATGATGAGAAACCTTTTTGGTCTCACTATAACTATTATGGATGATAATAGTTATATTTAAAACTAATTTCAATCAGAACTCACATTTTCAATCTAATTTCTTGTTTAATAAGTTGTGATACTATCATGATGAGGGTTGAACCACATAATATATCCCCATGTAGTTACTGGTACTCCAGTTACTTGTTGCTGGTACAACAGCCAGAAAAATAATCCTAATATTCATTGGTTTGAAGTATGACCTTTTAGCTTTTATTTTTCATTGACAGCAAAGGTCTTGAAGAGACAGTTTTTAGCTACATCTTTACTTAGTGTGAACTATACACATACACAGACATAAATATGTCAATCTCTCTTCATCTTTTGTTAGTTATTGAATATAGTAACATCTGTTCAAACAAAATGAAAATATTTTTAAAAAAATACCATTTCACCCATTTTGTGATTGTAAAGAAAGCAAGTGTGCAAAAAATACACATTTCCACATGGGAGGTGGCAAGAAATGCAATAGCCAATATTTTTCCTTCTGATTCAGTAGTGGGTCAAGGGATCGGTGTACTTAGACAACACACTCATTCTACTGGTTAACTAACACAGTGTCAGCACCTATTCTGTCTTCCCAAGACTAAAGGCAACCAAACTGCTTCTGCTCACTCTCTATAATATCTGGTCTGATTTTTGGGAATGTTTACTTCCCTATGTTAACTCTCAAATTTTGAAAACAAAGTTCTGAGAAGATTGCCTGGAAAGACTCAGACCAAAAGTGTGTCAGCAGTCATTCCAGAAAAACTGTAGTTTTCTGGAAACTACAAGAGTACCTGGAAATGCTTGACATACATACAAACAGGTTAAATATTCTGACTGCCTGTCAGTATAACCTATCAGTGTATAATGTCAGTAAGCCCTAGATTTAGCACCGGTAGGTAGCTCTGTGAAAACAGATATGGCCTGGGCATTCAGTATACTTAGGTCCTGAACTCCAGATGTTCTCACAGATTTCACTTCTACTAAGTGACCTAAGTGACAAGCACTGTGATTGATGCCTGCCAAATGTTTGCTTTCTTAACCTTGTCCGTGAGAAATAGGGTGGGATATGCTTTTGAGGATTTTTTTTTAAAAAACTTTTAGATACTAATTCATTTTCTGAAATGCGTTAAGGATATAATATACAAGAAAAATGATCAGATTGTTGGGTCAGTGAGAGCCATTCTGTGCCTTGCTGTCCAACGGCATCAACAATTGAGAAAGTTTTCTTTTTTGCACAAGAAAGTTATGCTCTCACTGTTCTATGTTCTGGAACTGAATGTGGTGGTACCCAGCACATGCAGTTAATCACGGTATAACTTTAATTAATCTTTTGGCGTATGTGCATCTGAGTAGAGGAGCACATTGAATGCAAGGAGCAAGCAATTGACTGTAGATATTGCAAGCAGTGTTACTGAAGAGAAAATTATTATTTTCTGAAAATGAAGGAGTATTGCTGGTACTGAGCAGTCTGTATATATAGAAAGCTTTTAACCTCAACTCCATTCTTCCAGTGTTGTCACACCAGGCATCTTGCCTCCTTATATCTGTCTCTGTACAAGGTACAGGAAAAAGAAAGTTTAGCAAATATATACTTGGCTGAGTTTCCACCTCTTCTGGATTTTTTCCCAACAACGGAAATCTTCTCTGATTCCTTGATAGCTCTTTAAAAGCAGTTTTGACACCAGTCTCAGTTTGACTTTGAGATCAAGTTTAGATGCTTTGAATAAAAAAATTTTGCCATACTTGAAAAATCTCTTTATACTGTAAGCACATTCACACATCTCATCCCTCTCCCCCCCTCCCC
>WAAG01027589.1:14841-30387 GCA_013390105.1 Tichodroma muraria | reverse complement strand
CCACCTGAAACTGTTACTAAGGTCACTGGCATATATTACCTTCTAAACCAGGAAAGTAGGGAATAATAAAGGTAAAACCAGAGAAATTTGATAGAAAGCTAAACTGAAATGAAAGGGGAGATAAAGAAAGGGGTGGAGAACATAAAAAATAAAAATATTTTTCTGTGCCTTTGTGCCTAACACTTTACAAACCATGGAACCGCCCTGGTATTTCCTTATCTTTTGCATCAAGGAGAGCTGGCCAAAATCTCCTTTTCTGTGGGAAAATTTTTTTGACAGGGTGATGGGATTTTTTGGTGGTGTGCTTTTTATTGTTTTGTTTTTTTTTTTCCCCTTGTGTTGCAGGGGGAATGGTATGCAGATGACATCTTTATTATAGAACACTTTCAAAACAATTTTTCCAGCAAAGTTCACACTTGTACGTATTAGTTCAGTTGTATATTTTATTTAGGACATAGCTACAGACTTCCTTCTCTAGATTACTTTAAATCAAATTAGTTGTGTTTTCCACTTAAATTTAAGAAATCTGATGAAATGAGAGGCTTCATTTGATTTAAGTTAATTTTTTTCTTTTTCAAAGTACCTCTACTTCCAAAATTCATTCCTTCATGCTGTTTATTTTCTCTTGCTGTTCACCTTCTAGTCTTTAGTATAGCCTTTATACTTTATATTGATACATCCTTCTTTCTTCTTGCATTATTTATTTGTTTAATAATTATTTTTTCATCGTAAACTCCTGCTCTGTGAATTTGACTACTATGGGCTACAATAGTAATAATGGTATCCTGTCTTGCTATGAGAAATTGATTATAATCGAACTTCTCTGTTCCATTTGTCATGAAAAATGAGGAAGGGCAAGTACACAAATACATGGAGCAAGTTGTATAAAAGCTTCTGTTGTTTGCTTTGCTTCACTACCAAACACCAGAAAATATAGACTTAAGTTTCCTGGTTGTGCAGCAATTAAATCCAAAAATGCTTGTAATAAATAGCCTCATAAATTTTGGTCAAGATCTGACTTAAAGAGCTGATAAGCATTTGATGTGCTCTGTTTGCTTTTCTGACCTTTTTTTGGGGTTTTTTTCAGTGATGGAGTAATGCTGAGTGAGAAGGAGTAATACTGAGTGACTTGGAGCCTTTCTATTTCTTCTGAAGGTTTAAGTCACCTTTTTGAAGAGTAGCAGAACACATCACAGCTAATGTGGTGGCTGTGTGCTCTGCTTTCAGTCCTGTTTCCATGGCCCTCTCTTGTGGCTGATCTGGGTCATGGGATTTTGGTTTGTCAGTGGCATGTACATTCAGAGGTACAGGGTAAGCACATATGCAGCCCTGCTAAGAGTGAAGCTGAGTAACTCCTGTATGATATCATTCACCAGGAAGCTGATTAGTCTGGTACTGGTTTTCATAAGGCAAGACACAAGGTGATACCTGTATTTTTCTGGGAAGCTGTTAATTTAAGTGTGTAAACAAAAACAGAGTCATCATTACCTGTTTTCTGGATGACTATGCTTAGCAAGTTGTTGGAAAATTCAGAAAGACAAGTATTTTAAGAAACTTGTTACTTGGCATAATCCTTGCATGAGGGAAAACTTGCGTTTTGCAATAGCAGTTGGTGTTTCTTATGAATGAACTTCAATATATCTAAAACCAAAGAGGAAGAAAGTGCAAGTGGGTATGACCTACTCAAACTCATGCCCTGCATCCAAAATGCTCTCCTTTATAAGGCAGTTTATATGTTTAATACAGGCTCAGGGGCACTTCAGATAGTAGGAATGAGGCCAGGTTCCTCTTTTTAGTAGTAGTTTTCTTGTTCAGTATTCTTCTTATGCTGCATGTAAAAAAACTTCCCCAAACTGTTATTTTTCTTTTTTCTTGTGGGAAGCAAGAGATTTGTGGAGAAAGGGAAATGCTGTGCCCATCTTTGAAAAAGGTGGGAAGGAGGACCCTGGGAACCACTAACCCATCAGCCTCATCCCTCTGCCTGTTTAGATCATGGAACAGTTCCTCCTAAAAGCTCTGCTAAGGAACATAGTGAACGGGGACATGATCTGAAACAGCCAAGGGTAAGTCCTACCTGACCAACCTATTTGCCTTCTGTTATGGAGTGACTGCATCAGTGGACAAGGGATGGAATGCAGATGTCACTTCTCTGGCCTTCTGTAAAGCCTTTGATACAGTCCCCCATAACATCCTTCTGTCTAAACTGGAGAGAGAGAGAGATTTGATGGGTGGATTGTTTGGTGGAAAGGGAATTGGTTGGACGATTTCATGGAGAGGGTAGTGGTCATAGTTAATGTCCAGGAGGAGATGAGGGACAAATTACTTCCCTTAGAGATTCTTACTTGGACAAGTTCTGTTTAATGTCTTCACCAATGACACAAATGGTTTGAGGGCACCCTCAGCAAATTTGCAAATAGCACCAAGCTGAGTGGTGCAGTTGACACACCTAAAGCATGGGTACCATCCAGGGAGACCTGGACAAGCTCAAGAAGTGGACCCATGGCAATCTCAAGAGGTTTAACAAGGCCAAGTGCAAGGTGCTGCGCTGGGGTTGGGGCAGCCACCCAGTGTTAATACAAGACAAGAAATGAGAGCAGCCCTGCCCAGAAGGGCTCGGGGGTGCTGGTGGGTGAGAGGCTGGACATGACCCAGCCATGGGCACTCCCAGCCCAGAAACCAAACGTGTCCTGGGCTGCATCCAGAGCAGCGTGGGCAGCAGGGGAGGGAGGGGATTCTGCCCCTCTGCTCGGACCCCACCTGCAGAGCTGCATCCAGATGTAAGGACATGGACCTGTTGGAGCAGCTTCAGAGAAGGGCCACAAAAATGATGAGTGGCTGGAACACCTCTCCTATGAAGACAAGCTTAGAGAGTTGGAGTTATTCAGCGTGGGAAGAGAAGGCTCTAGGTTTCAATATTTAAAGGAAGATTATGAGAAAGACAAGGACAAACCTTTTAGAAGGAACTGTTGTATTAGGACAAAAGATAATGGTTTTAAATTAAAAGAGCATAGATTTAGATTAGATGTAAGGAAGAAATTCTTTACTGTGAGGGTGGTGAGGTATTGAAACAGCTTCTCCAGAGAGATGGTGGATGCTTCATCCCTGGGAACATTGAAGGTCAGGTTGGATGAGGCTCTGAGCAACCTGATCTAGTTGAAGATGTCACTGTTCTCTGCAGGGAGATTGGACTAAGATTATCTTTAAGGTCCCTTTCAACCCAAACCATTCTATGATCCCATGTTATTAGTATGAGAAAAATAGCTTTTCACCTGGGAATTGACCCAGCGCTGTATTTCAAATGTGCCCATCAAAAAAAGTGTTAAATTTCTTACTTAATGTATTCTAGTGAGATTTTGTCAGTGCTCAGAAAGTTGCAATTGGAAATTAGTAACTGTTTCCATTGGCAACTGAAACTTCTGAATTTTACATTACTTCAATCTCCTAAGCAGATGTTTCTTCAAGTTTGGGAACATGATGGCCACAGCAACTGGGATGAAAATTCTA
Organism: Tichodroma muraria; assembly: GCA_013390105.1. Lineage (NCBI taxonomy): Eukaryota > Metazoa > Chordata > Aves > Passeriformes > Sittidae > Tichodroma > Tichodroma muraria. The sequence continues at coordinate 26,883 of WAAG01027589.1, read as the reverse complement.
TTGAAATAGAAAACCAAAAAACGTTTTGGGTTTTTTTTTATATTTTTGTACATTTATGAAGCAGTGTAGAAATCTGATTTTTAAATAGTTAAGTTTAAGAAAAGTCTTGCTTCTTCTTACATAAGAAGTTTTTAATGTGTCAGATCTTGGAGCACTTCAGAAAGAGTTGTTTACCATTGTTTCAGTTATATACCTAAAGATAGTAGAGTGTGGTTAGGGAGAGTTTTAGTGGCTTTAGTACTGAGGTTAATAAGCAAGTCATAGTAGGGTGGGGATGGAATCTTGACTTTCAGTCCACTTCTCTCATTGACCACACTGTAAACCAAAGAAAAAGGGTAAATTAGCATATGTTAAGAGTAATGCAAGACCTGATAGGAATGTATATGGAACTATAAATCACTTTTGGTACTCTTCCTGCTGTGTTACGGGAAAGAGGAATGTAGCCTGTATGGAAATAGCTCTAGCAGACAATTAAGAAAAAAGGATTGTGTGCTAGAAAGGAAGTATGGTTATTAATAGTTAGAGATGACATTGTTCTGTAGTCTCTCAATGCCTGATAGTGGGAGTATGTAATCTGAGCAGTGGTTTACTGATGTTTTGTGCCCCTCTGCTTGAAAACCTACGGTACATTTCAGCCTTAGCTCTGAATTTCCTTTAATTGTTTTCTGTTGCTGCCTAAACACTTTGAAATGTAGGGTGTGGAGAAAGAGGAGGTTGATGCAAACTCTGTAAAATTTTTGGTAGCTGCTCAAGACATTGATCAGGCAGAGTGAAACCCAAACATGGGGTTGAACTTGACAGGTTTTTAGATGAATGATGGTGAAGTGAAATGTGTCTAGGAGACACAAGTGGGGAGGAAGTATATGGATGCAGACCCTGAGAAATGGTGGTTCAGCTACATGCCCTGGCCTCTTGTCAGGGGGACAGTAAGTGCTGTGCCTACTGGTTGATCTCTGAATCAAAAGCAGTATTTTGGGATGCTTTAAATGAGATCAAGTCTTCAAAACCAATGCTTTTAGTGTGTTACTGGGACGAGATGTCAAAATGCTAACTAATTAATTAGTTTTTAAAAATCTTGTCAACTGACTGTAAAGTAATGATTGGCAGCAAGAATTTTCTTATATGGAAAATTTTCATCCTTCTACCTGCTCTAAACCAAAGCTCTGAAAAAATATTACTCTTTTTGCCTCAGCTTGCTGTCACTTAACAAAATACATAAATATGGTTGCCAAAGGAACTGCAAGAAATTTCCATTTATCAATTCAATCAGCTGTAGTCTGTGGTATACTCTGTTGTTTGCATGCTATTTTTATTTCTGAAGTAACTGATGACTGTGTCTGTTTGTCAAGAAACATTCTTTCCTAACTGGAAAAAAATGCCAACCACGTAGAAGTACACACCTTAACTCATACTTGTGACATTTATAATCTGATTTCTCCTTCCTTTGCCAAGGAAGTGCAGATTTGAGATTCCTTGCAACACTGTGTTTATTTGTGTTAAATCTTCATAAGGTGGACACTGGAGTACCTTTCCCCCCCACCTCTGGCTTGTCAGATATTTATCAATGTGAGGTGTTTAAAATTCATGGCACTTTTCAAAGAAAGTGGATGTTAATTGCAGCGGTGATAACTTTCTCTGCGGTATCCCGGTATCCGTGGTGGAGCTGTGCAGCTATGCTATTTACCCTTCTGTTTGGTACAAAATCCTCATTCCAAATCTCCTAACGCCTGTCTGAACACCTCCGCGCCCATGTGTCTGTGCTGAATCACCCTCCTCCAGTGAGGTGTGTGAAAGAACTATTAGCAACACCACCAGCAACAAGTGCTGCCGAAGGCAGGGTGCTGAGCTGCTTCAGCTGGGCAGACCAGGCTTCTGTCCACATGGCAGGAGGATGAGGAGGGGAATGAAGAACCCTGGCACTGATGCAGGGGTCCGGGTGGGCACCAAGGCAGGTCATCTCCAAACCAACTCATCCTGTTAAGAAACCAAAGATGCCTCATTCTTGAAGGAAGCAAAGTTAGAGAAAACTTCCAAATGCTCTCTTAGGAAGAATGAAGTATTAAATAATTGTCCAAAAATCAGCAGCTACATGAACTGAGGATCTGAGGCTCTGTTTCAAGTCCTGTGTATGAAGAAGCTGAATTTCACCTATATCGAGTTGTTTGCTTGTATGAGCAAAACAAAAAAAACCCCTTATGTATACAAATAAAAAAAAAAGGGGGTGGAGTAGGAAAGCAAGCTCTGCCAAAACTTTGTGTTTCAAGAACAAGAGGTCTTTACTTCGTTTATTACTCATTAGGCTTCAGGGGAGTTTCATCTTTAAGTGGATTACTGTCATTCCAGTTCTGTGTAGTGGGGTGACTTGGCATTGGAGTATTTAGCACACTTTGCTTGCAGAGTCTGTTTTGTATAAACTGTTTGGGGTGTAAAGCATATAACTTGAATTTTTATTTTTCTTTTCCTTTGACTTTGATTGGAATGCAACTAACTGGTGGGAAAGTTAAGGCTTGTCTAAACAAGGAAATATCCCTGGCTAGTTCTTCCATGCTGGCTTTCCAAACATATGCTTTCCTTACAGTATGAATGCCTGTGAGTGTATGAGCTCTATTAACAAGGCTTGTCTGCTAACGTGCTGTACTTTTGCCCTTCTCCATTCCAGATGGCTTTATTTGGTAGCAGTGACATCCCAGAAACACACCTGCAGCTTACAACCTGATGTTCACTCTCGTATCAATAAAAGGCTCATTTGGTACACATCGTTGCTGTGATATACGTCTGTAATGTCATAGTGAAGGTTATGCTGAAGCATGGTTAGAGATATGAGCCTGGGAGGCACTTCGAGTCATTGCAGACAGTTGGTCCTTTCTTATGTTAAACAGCTTAAAAGCTTCAACTCAGAAGTCCTGTTTAAAAAAAACCAAGAACCCACATTAATTTCTCTTGTGTGTTTTCCTTAATCCAGTTACTCCCATTGTGAGGAAACTGTAGAGCTCAGTGCTGCAAGAGGTTGCAGGAATTGAGGTGGGCTGAGCAGAGGTGTCTTCTGCTGGCCATTACACATGGTAGTGGGCAGTGCCAGGACCTGAACAACAAGTTTTAGGGAAGATCCTTCAGTACACACCTCGGCCTTAGAGAGATCCGTAACCAGCTGCAATTACTGCAGATGGAATTGGGATTTGGGAGACAAATGGACCTTTCTGTCTGAAACCAGAATGATTCTTTTCCTAAGACTGCTTCAAAATGTAGTTTCCATAACGGTTGCAATGACGAAGGGGAATGCTTCTCCTCTTCCTGGCTGATCTACAGTTATTGATGCTGGCAGCACCAAGGTAACCGCAAAGTTTGTGCACAAAGTTTCATTCCTGCATTCTCACAGCAGGAGCACCTGCTTTCTGAGAGGAAAGCTGGCAGCAAAGCATCAAAGATTTAGTATCTGTAATCATGCATAGAGCTGGAGCAGGGAATCCCTGTGTCAAGGATTACAGTAATTTATTGTTTTACCCACTGTGGAAAAGCAATGAAGGGCGTGCAGAGGGGAGTGGCAAAGCAATTAATGCAGTTTCTGATCTTTGGCCAGTGCAGAGCTCTGTGCACTCTGTTATAGGTGGGATAATTTGCTGAACAGAAGCCCTGAGGTCACTCTAAGTCAAATTATGTCTGCAGGATGATTGTTTTAATTACTATTTTTAGTTTTGGGGCCAAAAAGGGAGGTAAAGAACAGTTTAGGTATCCTGTCCGCTTCTCCTTCTGCATTTGGTTCAAGGTAGAAACTGTTGGCCTTCAAAGAAATACAGAGAGCTGTAGGAGCTGGGATCATGCACTACAGATGGGATGGGTGGGTAATGGGCACTAAACATCCTGACATTCAAGGCCAAGTTGATAATGGGGAATTCCTGGCTCCCAGGCCTGTGGTCAGACCACAGGGTTTGTGTTCAGCCCTGATCCCTCCTCTCCTCTCACCCCTTCTGCCCCCACCTGCACCCACAGCCGGAGCTAATTATCGAAACGTACCTCTGAGGAAGAGCAAGTCACCCAACTTGTTCAACGAGCTTCTGCTGTAGGTTCTTTCCTTTTACCCCACCTCTGCATATAAACAATGTGTAGCTGTGCGGTGATGCTGCTGCCAAATGCAGCTCTAAATTCTGCATTAAACCGCTTTGAGCCAACTTGAGTGGACAGTATAATGCTGTGTCTATGAAAAATATTTTCTACTTTGAAAAGAATACCAGCATTCTCTTAATGGAAATTACCCGTACTTAAGGGGATGAGGGTGCCAATAGAGTTTGTCATGAATGCGGAGTTGATGGAGACACAGCTTTCAAGATGACTAAATGTCTTGATAAATGCAGTACTAAGGAAAAATGCCTGTTAAATGTGATCTACTCAAATGATTTTCAGAATTCTGTAGCCAAGAAAATGCATCAGTCTCTCTTAAAATGTCAAAAGTTTTTGTTGCTAGGCATTTTTTGTCTTTTCTTTTTTTAAAAGCCTGGAAACTGAAAACAACTTCTGGCACCAAATCATGGTCTGGATGATGATGTAACACTTACTGCAAATACTCTTCATGGCCTTGCAATCATAGGGTACCATCCCCTTCATACTCTGAAAAAATGCTTAAAATCCTCCCCAAAACCCACAAAAAACCCACCCAAGCACCGTCCTCCCCAACTCTTCCCTCCAAACTAGAGCTTGAATAGCAGTAGAAATAAGGGGTTTGACTGAAACAGTGGGTATTTGTATCAGAATAGGAGACAACCTGGAGTACTGTCTTTTATTGGCTGATTTTATCAGGAAAAACAGAAAAACACCATGTAAATTAAATAATTTTTCTCCCTGTTGCCAAGTGATTTGAAAGATTTGCCATAACTTGTATGCCTACGAGATTTCATTGTGTTTTGGTGCATATGCAGGGATTGACAGAAACAGTTAAATAGGGAGAAGACCAGGCTTACCACACAGCCTGACTGCACCCTAAAGAAAGCAAATGTATTTGTACACTGTTTAAATTAATATTCCTGTCCCACCCAGATAATCATGATAATGAGGGATTATTTTTTAATAAAATTGCAGCTCTATTACACAAGCTGAATTTAGTGTGTCATGTTGCATGTAAGTAATCAAAATAAGATGGTATTTACATGGTCTCATGGGGAGACCTCTCTTAACTAACTTTTACTTTAGACATTTTAAAAACTTTTTTCTGTTTTGCACATTCCATGCTCTATGTCCCTTATCAGGTAGGTGACTTTGAGGTTTTCTTCCTACTTATGGTCAGCCCCTTCTTGATCCTTTTGCACCTTTTGTCTTTTCTCTTACCTTCCTGTTGCTCATGCTGATTTTTTTTTTCTGGTTTGGGAGTGCTCTTTTTCCTCAGTTTTTTAGGTGATGAGGATCATCTGTACTTCCCCGCCACCAGCATTCTCTGTCTTTCTTTTCAACTTCTTGTCTAGGTGACATACACAGGAAGCTGATCACAGGTGCAACACAGAACCACTGCCTCAATTTTTTTTCTTTTTTTAAAGTCGCTCTTTAAAATTGTTATTTTTAAAGGAAGGTATCCATATTCTTGTCTTTCCCCATAGAGTTACCAGCTTCTTTCTTCTTTGTGGTCTGAAGGATAGTGATAGAGATGAGGAGCCCTTCAGCAGTGGTCCTGCTCTTCCCCTCACACTCACCTGCTCTGGCATAGCCTCCCTGCCCCTGGCCTAGGAGCAGCACTGATGACCAGCAAGTGAAGGAGAGGAAGGGCTCAGCTCTTTCCTCAAGTCCATGGAGTTGCAGGAGTGCGAGGCAGTCCTGCTCTGCTCGGATGCTGGAGGGAGGGTGTGGACCACAGTCCCATTTTCAGTGTAGAGATGATGTCATGCCTCCTTCAAAGCATGGGTTAGAGGGAAATGCTGTATCAACAGTCACAGGGAAGGGTCTGTGTCTAGTGATGCCCCATGGGGACCAGAAAGTCAGGTACAGAGCTGAAAGTTAAAGTATTGTTTGCCTTTTCCCCGAACAGCAGTATTTTAAAAGCCTGTTTGTGGATGACCTTCTTCCCACTGGCAGCTCCTTCTCTCCCATATTTTGACTTTGCAGAGCTTCTGGGTGTGGTTCACTTTGAAGTTTGAGGCAAAAATGGAATACTGAAGAATAATAGCTCTATCTAGTCAGTGTTGTGCATTTAATATAAGTCTGTACAGCATGTGGAGAACTCAAAAATGCTAGGAATATTTGAAATTCTCTGCTGTTCCATAGTGCACACCATTTGGGGAAAAAAACAACCCTTCCCAGAGTCTAATTCAAACCTCCCCACCCCTTCTCACTAAGACACTTAGAAGTAGTAATAGCATACCAGAAATGAATTACACTTGAATTTTGTGGTTCAAACTTCAGGCTTTATTTTTGTTGTGATTTAAAACCTGTAGTTCTATGATGCTTATTCCAACTTCAGAAGCTCAGGGGAAGGCAGTGATTGAGTTCTAACATGAACAAAATTAGCTTGATGATTTTTATCCCTGTTAGTTCAAGAGCTTTCTCTCATAATGGTCAGAACCTTGTTTTCTGCAAAAATGTATTTGATCTGCCCAGTGATGAGTCCTTGCTTTTGAAATGGGCAGCTCTTCTCTCCTCTTCTGGTTTTGCTTCTCTTGCACTGATAAGTGGTACCAGTATTGCCTCTCATGATCCACTTCATTGGTATAATGGAATCAAATTCTCCAGTTTGTCTTAAGTCTCTCATCTTCCCTTATCCTCATAATCCTTTTTCTCTGCTAATTTGTTTCTTTCTTAAATTTAAATGGCCTGCTTGTATTTACAGAGATTAAGAACACCTTGGTGGCAGAGCAGGGTGGTGGATGCAAGTATGAACCTTTTTCTCTTAAGTGTATCATGTTAGTGACTTTTGTCACTTGGAGATAGGTCTGGTGTGTGGTGCTTCTGCAGGATTTTGAGGTCTGGTTTTTTAAATAGAACCATTTTTGTGAAGTGTAATGAGATTCAGATTGCAGTATGTCCTTTGAAGTGAGTGCAGTGAGAGCACTTTGCTGCAGTGGCAATGACCATTAGTCTTGTTACAGTACAGTTACATGGGTAAAAGGAGTAGTGCAATGGTTTCTATATTTGAGTGCATTAATCACTGAAAAATGTTCCTGTTCACATTTCTAATGATAAATTTAATTGCAAGGTTGATAACTTGTCTTTTTTTTGCCTACTTATTTCTGTGGTGCTATTTAAAATTCATCTTCCCATACATTATTCTGTTAGAGTTTAAAATGGCTGCTAGCTATTTTAAGACCTGTGACTTTGGTGACTAACTATGATTATTAGGGATGGTCAAAAGTAACTTGGCAAGGACAGTATTTAGAAGTGCTGATTTGTTTAAATGATACCTTTTTTTGTCAATATCCAAACCTCATAAATAGCCTATTGGGTGTAAGACCTCTTGATGCTTGAGGGTCATTTCCAGGCCCTGACTGCAGAACAGCTGGTGTTGGGGCAGTAACCTATGAGATGGCAGGCGTGATCAAACTTCTGGCTTGGGAGCTGAGGGAAGGAAGATTTTGAACCATGTTTTATCCTGCACGTGGGCACTGTAACGGTGTTCTGCCTTCCGTGTTAACTCTCCCTGCTTCTGACCCCATTCCTGATGGTCTTGACTCATGTCAGCAGGGATGTTCTCAGGGGCTGTGTTATTTATCAGGACGTTGATGCTTGATAGGTTTAATTGCTGAAACACCTTCAAAATTAATTCTCACATGTGCCAGCAGTTTGGTGGTTGTACAGCCAAGCATCCACTGATGATAAACTCCTCTGCTTTGTTTTTGTTGCTCTCAGGGTGTAGATGACATCTATTTTTCTAAATCTGATTCTTCTTCCTTGTTTGCCTGCACAATGTGCTCATTTGCAGCCCTGTGGTTGACTTAACCCATTGGTTTGGGAGTTTGTTCTGAGTAGTTGTGGTGGTTGGTCAGACGGATCAGACCATGCTGCCTTTGCTGGTGTTGGTGTCAGTTCATTACCTTGGAGGTACTCATTCTTTCTGCTCTGCTGCTTTCTTCTTGTGCCTTATTTGCCAGTTTCTTAGACTCCCTAGTCCCCTGAACACTGACCCAATGGTTGTTTAGCAAGTAGTTCCTCTTCTTGCAATGGGATGTAGCCTGTGGCCTCTTCCATGCAGAAGAAACAATGCCTTTCAAGTCCTTGCTTTTTTTGGTACTAATGTGACACTCAAATATTAATTGAATAAAGCTGACACATCTAGTCAGCTTTCCCCCATATTGCATGGAAAGAAAAAAGGGGCATTGCATGGAAAGGAAAAATAAATGCTCCTTCTGAGGCTGCATCTCACAGCACGAAGCTCTTCCCTGGGCAAATGTTCAGGCAGCCCCCTGGGAACTGCTGGGGCCACTGCCTGGGCACAGCTGAGGCTGCCTGTCCTCCATCCTTCCCAGCTTCCTCCTCTTGTCTGCCACCACATCCTGTCTCCCATGTTTGCCATCATGTTGCACCCCCTGCAGCAGAGCAGCCCCCACCGTGGCACATCGCATCAGGCCTTGGGGCATAACCTTCACGGTATGAGACACCTGGGATCTTTCAGATGTGGTAAGGCAGAGCCCGCAGCCGGCATGGGGAATACCTTGCTCAAATATTTTCCTTGAATCAAGCCATGTTTACAGACTGATAAGAAATACTAGAATCCCTGGGACCTTCAAAACAGAAGGTTGTGGGGATTCTTGGGTTTGTTTTACTTTCTGTATTAGAAGCAGCTGTTGTTTTCTTTGTAGATTTTTTTTTTAATGAAGGAATAACTGTTAAATCCAGTGATTATGTGTCAAAAAAAAAAAATAAAGCATATTAAATTGCTAGAGCAAAACTTCTCTATACTATGAAATTCTGATACCAGCACCTTGACTTAGAAGCCCTTAATGACAGGGCTGCGTGTAGCTTATGAATTAAGTAACTTCGTGTACCTTTTCCTTTGGCTTGCAGCTGAAGGAAGCAAGTGCGCAAGAGGGCACATTCTTTTGTTGTTGATAGCATTCCGCCTTAACGAGAAGGAATTTCTTGCCTATTGCCCACTGTTTATGAAGTGTAAAGAGATCACAAGTTGTATAATCTCTCTATAGATCATTAGATTTATTCTTTCTTTAACGTTTCTCTTGTGGGTTGGTCCATCCTGCAGCAGGTGCAGAGAGTGGGTGCTGCACCTATATTTTATTACAGATCNGGCGGGAGGGCGGGAGAATGTGGGAAGGGGAAGAGGAGGAACTCGAAGGAGAGAAACCCCCACCAAGTGAGACAGCAGCAGCTCTGAATACAGTTTGGTTTCTGTCTCTCCGGAGCTTTGCTCAGCAACCAAACCCAGACTCCAGGTGCAGTATTCCCATCAGTCTGTGAGCATAGAAACGAAGCGTCCCTCCTTTTCTTCCTCCCCTGCCAAGAGTTTCTGGGTGGTGAATGTCAGTAGCTGGAGTTATTTTTAAAGGCAAGAGGTGAGGCTTGTCGTGCAAAGCTAGGAAGAGGGCGTTTGTTTGCTGAGCAGAGCTGACATCAAAGTGGAGATTGCTGCCTACTGGCTCACTGCTGCCTTATGCCAGGTAATCTTTAACATAGCCCTCAGTCCCTGAGATCGCAGCCCAGCCAGCCTGTGTGCATGAGAAACGAGCAGCGTTTATGATCCAGAAGATTGCTTTTGCAGTATTATTTACGTGAGCTGGACTTTGACATTTAAAGGCTTGCACTAATCATCTTGCAAAACCTGCTTAGTGCTCTTAACTGAGCAACTGCTTTCTACTTCTCTTTGCAGGATAATATAAATGTTTTTCTGAAAGCTTGCGAAAACATTGGACTGAAAGAAGCTCAGCTTTTTCACCCAGGAGATCTTCAGGATTTGTCCAATCGAGTTACAGTCAAGTGAGTTGTGTGGTTTTGTTTTCTCCTTTCCCTTCTCCTTCTAAGCTCTTTCACGGTCTAATTTTTTTTTTTTTAATGTTTGCCTATGGAAAATTCTTCTTTTAATCTGGCATGAGCAGTTCTGAATACTGTGGTGAGGGTTTAAGCCTTGTTGAAGCTAGTAGATAAGACTTGCAGAAATGTAATTAAAAAAATGAAGTATTATTATAATACTCACCTTACAAGCAAACTAATTGTTAATGAATATTTACAACATTTAATATGAGATTGAAACTGTTCAACTTATTTCAGACTTGGAGCAAAATTGTTAAATGATATCAAAAGCATCACTTTTCTTTATGATTTGTGACTACTGATGTAAATCTGAAAGGCTGAGGTGGTACTTCTGATGCTTATCCAAATGGATTTGAGGCTTAGGTATGGTGTTCCTAAAGGACTGCTGGTCTTGCCATTCCAAATATTAATCAGATGTTTGTTTCTGAGTGTCACATCCCCTGTCAAGGGGTATGTGTTTGTGTGTGAGTAGAAATTAACTACTGAATTGCATGAAGGGTAATTGGCATGTTTATGGAGGTGGGAGCTTTCCTGTGAAATCACAGTGGATAAGTTCTGAAATATATTTCAAAGATTTTCATATTTCAAGACTGCTATGTCTCCTGATAAGTTTTTTATTACCAGTTTCTGGGAGATTAAGGTGAAACTTTACGTGTAGACAGGTGTTTTAAAATAAATAAGTCAAGACAAAAATCAGTGTAGGGCATCTTGATTTGTTACAGTATGAGCTGGTTTTTATTATATTGGGACAAAAGGGTGAATTTGTTGTCTCCAAAAAAAAATAATAAAATCTTTAGTGGGTTTTGCTGGAAACCTGTCAAGTTCAATGTGAAGGATTGATTCCTGTCTTACATTACCAGTTTTATCAAAGAGGAACAGGCAGTAATCCTTCTGTAAAAACAAGGAAAAAAAAATACTGTGAAATGACACGTAACTGCTTTAATTAGAAAGAAATCTCTTGTAGGTGGATCGGGTGGTAGCCTGTTGACATGCTCTCTGCCTGGTTTCAGAATGAAGGTTCATACTGTTTTGAGGTCTGATATGTGAGATGGCAATGTGTTTTCCAGTCTTTGACTCATACCCAAAACACAATTTCTCACTAATCTAGTGTTTAGGGACTTGGCACCCTTCCAGGATGTTGGTATTCTCTCTGCCGGTTCCTACATCATGCCAAAAGCCTGGAGGGTTGGTAACCTCTGCTGTGCTTATATTACCCACAAAGCCCTAGCAAAAGTTATTTTGGTGGAGATTTGCTCCAAGGGTATGGCTGGGAAGGGTTGGAGGCAGTCAGGAGCTGGTGTTCAGCAGTGTCAGTAGCAACAAGCTGGAACCCCGGGGAGGTCAAGATAGCAAACTGTTGTGCAAGGTATGTTGTCCAACTCGTCCCGACATTAAACCGTGGCACCCAGGTGAGGTCAGCCGTGAAATTCTTCCAGTGGGTCTGTAACTGAGGCTTTTTTGGGTCCTTTTAGCGCTGCCACTTCCCCTCCTGGCTCCAGGCGCAGAGAGTGAGGCTGGAATTTGTAGTTGTCACGAGGCAAAGGGGGTTTTACATCGTACCTTCTCAGCCATGGTTTAATTAGTGTTTTTCAAAAAAGCAGATTTAACTATTGAGTACCTCTTACGGACAGCAATGCAGGGGGTCTGGGTTAGAGTCAAAAGAGCTGCCAGCCGTACAACCATGTTCTTGTAATTTGTTTCAGTGTGAGTTTGCTTCTCTACACATTATATATCATATGACCATCCCACAGTGTGTATTAAATGCTTCCAGAGTAATTCAAAACTTCTGTATGTGAGTGTGCTGCAGAATGGTGTCCTAACTATACTAGCACTTTCGATGTACTTAGGAGGTTGGAGAGGCATGGGAGGGAAATTTTATTCCAAGAAATGAAAGAAATAAGTTACACAAAGATAACTCTCTCCATTGAAAAGTTGATTATAGAAATAATTTTATTACCCAGAGGGTAATCTATTCTTCAGAGGATTTTCAGAGAGATTTATATTTGTGTCAGGAGAGAAATGCTGTCTGATCAGGAATTTTATCTGATGTGTCTTTTTATTATTTAATAGAAATAAGTAATTTCATGC
>WAAG01027589.1:0-12189 GCA_013390105.1 Tichodroma muraria | reverse complement strand
TGGAATTGTTTGAGGCCAGGTTGGATGGGGCTTTGAGCAATCTGGTCTGGAGTGGAAGGTGTCCCTGCCCATAGCAGAAGGGTTGGAACTAGATGGTCTTTAAGGTCTCTTGCGACCCAAACCATTCTGTGATTTTTTTTTCCCAAGGTAGCTGGAAGTATCTCATCACCTTGCAGAGCCTTTGGATAAGGCCTTCATCTTTTTGCTGGCCTGCACTTTTTCCACATATTCATTATCAATCTTGTAATATGTTATTATGTTATTTCTATAAAGCAAACAGAAAACCCTGTTGGAGAACTTTTGCTGAAGTGAGACTGATGCTATAGTGAATACATGAGATGAAGTAACAGAGCTCTGACTTTGGCCCTGGCATTTCAAAATTTTAGGTAGTCTTTAACTTAATCCATTTGATGTTTCTTTAGCATAATCTTTTTTCATGAATTTCTAAACAAAAAGCAATCTTGGAAAAATTAAAATACCATGCTTTCTGTAATATATATCTGTATATAACTAAAGCCAACTGGAGAGAAGCAACAACTGCTACATGCAGTGTTCATCCTTGTGTTCCTGCATTTCATCTGAACTTTTGAGACTGGCTCTCTATTTCAGTTCAGAGATAGTACTTTCTGAATTTAAAGTACCACCAAAAAAAGTTGTTCTGAGAATAGATGCTTTCAAAAGAAAACCTGAGAAAATTAAATAGTTGTTGTGTGGTATGGCTGTAAGCACATATTCTGCACCTGTTGTTCCATTTGGAGCAGAATATATTTCATGGGGTGTTCTGATTATGTAAGAGTGAACTATTATATCGACCTTAAGTATTTTAAGCATATGTACAGAATCACTACCTTGCACATCACAACTCCTGTCTCTTATTAAACAACCCACTCCTTTTAGGAGCTGTCAGAATGGAAGCCTTCTAGCAGTGAGTTAAGCTATACACAGTGCCCTCTAGTACCTATCTTCTTTATCCTGTAATTTAAATTACAGTACTGCCAGTGCCTCCTTTCAGTTAAAATTGCCTCACTTGGCCCTTTGGATGCGGCCACTAACTATGCAAATCTAATAGGATTTGTAAAAATGAGTGAATTTAATGCTTATAATAAGAGAGTATGATAGAGCTGAACCTGAACTTGCTGTGCTGATTTTTCCAAGAAACATGAATTTTAATGAGTTGAAAAACTTATTTTCTAATTTGGTCTCAAAATAAAAAAACCCCAACCAACTCAAAACACTCACACAACCACCCTTTCCACCTTCATGGAACCACCCTTTCCTGCCTTTTTATTTTGTGTAGAACAGAAAGTTGTGAGATGGATGAAAGCCAAGTGTTTCAGTGCACGAAGTACAAAAATAATTGGACCAAAACTTGTACCTACTTAAATTCTCTTACTTATACCTGTGTGACTGAAGAGACAATCATCCCAAAGGATTCAGCATTTTAGAAACTGTCTTTGAATTTAAGCTGAGGTGAAACAAATAAGAGACAGCTTTTTGTGGGTCTTGAAAACTGAAATGCAAACGATTTAACCAAAATTTCATTATGTCAATGGATGCGGGTTTTCCCCCATTTATATTCAGGGAAATAACATTTTTTACACATACGGTTGTATTAGGCCTTTATTGTGGTAATTAAGTTTCCTAGTGACAGTTCCCTTGAAATGGAAAAGTGCAGCACCCTCACTTCAGATTGATTCTAAAAATGTTTCTACAAATCTGTAAGTGTGTAAATTCTCTTTTTGCTGTGGGCATTGTCAAAGAAATGTATTTACTTCCTGGGTATAGCTATATTTAAAGTATTGAAACTGCTGTATTTATTTTTTTATGATAGAACTAATTTCAAATCAATCATTTCACATGCTGTACTTTTTTAGTACTTAGGACAATTATGCAGAGATAAAGAAAAAATTGGTTTTCTTCAGTGCTTAAGTTTAAAAATATTTGTGCTTATGTCACTAATCTGCACAAACACTAAATCATTCCAGTAAAAACGTTGTAGGCAATAAAGTATGTTCCAGACTTTGGACCATACCTGCTAGAAATTCACCTCCAATTCTTCAGTGTAAAGTCTATAAAGTGTTGGGTGTGGTGCTGTTTAATCTGTCTGCTTTTTTTTTTCTGGTCGTTATGAATAATATTTGAGATAGATCATTTTTGCTGTTAAGTAATTTAACAGTTAATAGTTTACATTTCCTTTATGAGTTTATACTTTTGCTAGCATTTGCTTTTATCATTTACCTATTTTGTGAAGATGATTCTGCTGTAAGAATGAGGAACTCTGGAGTTCTGTATCTGTACCTATACGTGTACAGGAGGAATTAGAACGATTTGGAATAACAATACATTTAGCGTGAGTTAGTTGTATCAAAAGCAATGCAGGTATCTCCAGTGACCCAGATCCACAGGCTTATATTGGAATTCAGGTAGTTCTGCTACAGAAGTCAATGATATGCTGAAGAAGATTGCAGTAGCTTTCTGCTGAATTGTGTTGGTTTGTTCAAAGTCCTCATTTTTGATCCTATTACATTTCAAAAGTATCTCTGGGATACTTTTTGGGGGGGGAGGAGGGGCTACAAAACCGTTATTACTGAAGGCCTTTACAAAGCTTTTTTCTATGTTTGTGATAAGAGAAGTGTCTGTAGCATTTTAGCATTCCCATCTAAATCTTAAATACCTGTATTCATTTTAATCCCCTAACATTCCAGGATTAAATGCAGTTTGTAAAACAGTGCATGAAAGGGAAGACAGCATTTTTGATGAGTAGCAGTGAGTACCTTACAAAAGAAGGTAAAGAGGAAACCTGTATTTTTTGGTGGTGGTTCTTTTTTCCTCCATGCAAAAATGTGTTTGTGTCTGATGTTGGAAATTAAATGACTTAGAAAAAGAATAAGCTTGTATTAGTTAACATCAATTACGCAGAAACACGTATGCAAGTTCACTATTGGATTATTCTAAGTTTTATTTTACTGTTAAATTGCTGAAGTTCAGTTAGTTTTTCTGCAGACAACTCAACAGGAAGAGCTTCTATATTTAAATAGTGGGGGAAGCTGACTTCTTGAAGTTTTCCATGGATACAGGAGTTTACCACTTAACCATACTCTGTAAATAGAGAAAGTAAAGCTGAACAGTGTATTGACAGATTTTGATCGTACTTCATGCAAAACCCTACTTTTGGCCATTGTTGTTCCTGAACTTTCAGAAATTTCAGTTCTAATTATTATTACTGCTTAGTTGGAGCACTTATTGTATCCTTTAAAGTGACATTAATGCTTTTTTTTTTTGCTGTGAATGTTACAGAATGCAATTGGCAATGAGATAGAAATTTCAAATATTCTTATAAACTGCATTTCCAGAGGGTTGCAGAGCTGTTTTCATGTCGTCACTGAAACCAGTTAAACAAAATAATGTCTCACCACATTGTTAGATGATAAGAAGGGGTGGAGGTTTGGAAATAAAGAGCCCTTGATAGCAGCCAAGCTTAACCACACAAAGGCATGTTTCTTTTAAATGATAGAGATCTGTTGTCTTTAAGAAACAAAAGGAAAAAAAACAACAACAACAAAAACAAATGAAAACTCAACTGCAGAACTGTTCTCCAGACTGAATAAGCTGGATGATCAAGCTCAGGATCTCCAGCCGTGACCATCCCAGTGATGTCCACTCAACTTGCTCCAGTTTATCAATGTCTTTCCTGTACTGCGAGACACCAAGCTGGACACAGCAGCCTAACAGAGGTGGCATTATAAGTGCTGAGGAAAGGGGAAATGATGAGGTCTGTCAGCCTTCTGGCCGTGTTCCATTTTGCGCACCCATGCACCATTTCATTCAGCCCTGGGCGCTGTTGGCCAGTGTTACCAGAATTGGCTGCTGGCTGAGGTTCGGCCCGGCAGGACTGTCGGGCCCAGCTCCCCACCCCACTCTGCAGTTGCAGGAATTAGGTCTGTCTAGGGGGCAGAACCTGGACTTTGTGCTTATTGAATGTCATACGAGGTTCCTGCAGAGCCAGACCTCCCGACAGCCCTGCCCTCCAGCGTATGTATCCCCTCCCTATGATTCCGTCTGCCCGGGGAGGGAGTGTGGTATCAGAACCTGACTCAGAAAGCAAAATTTTGAAAGCTGCTGTAGCTGGTTTCTGGGACTAGAGTAAAAAGGTTGACTAATGCTGATGATATTTCCTCTTTCCTTTCCCTTCCAGAAAAAATGTCCTGCAAATGTAAACACGCACACACCTTTGAACCCAGTATGTACAGATATGCATCAACTGACGTGGATTCCAGAGCGTTATATGATAAAATATTTAACTGGGGCGGGGAAAGGCAGTCCAAGTTCAAAATACTTCTGCTCTTGCAAAGGCTATTAAATTACAGACAGCCACTTGTTCCCTGAGAATAACCACTGAAATACGCTTGTCAGCTTTATGATGCAGTAATGTATTCTTTTTAACTCTGTGACCTGATGTTGTAAGATGCCCTTAACTGTGATAATTTTCAGGGGTGAGAGATGTGCTTGGTAAAGCACTAGCTAAAAATGCCTGAGCTAACAGAAGGCACAGTTTATATATGTGTGGTTTGACTTGAAGCTGTAATGTATTTTCAACACAGATCTGTGCAGTTAGAGAATTACTGTACAATTCCACAAATTATTCTAATCTGTCCAAATATACCAGTGTTAACTATTCTTGTAAACAGCTTTGAGTATTAGTTTTCAGGTTATTTTTTCAGAAACTGTGCTCTTTTTATGTATAAAATAGAAGGAAATTTGGGTTACTTTAATGGCAACAAGAAAATCAGAACAATTTCTGTTTTGTGTATGAAATGATGAGTTCTGGAATAGCTATTACTGCTTAGGCCTGAGATAAAGGAGTCAGAAGTTTTGTGAAGGCATGTTCAGTGCCAGTCAAAAAAATCCCCAAACAAACAGAAGTACAACCAACCAAGCAAAAAAAGAAAAGGACACAACTTTACTCCAGTAACAAGTATTAGGAATAGGAAAAACAATTTCACTGTGCTGCTGTGGTTAATGTATCATTTGCTGGTGTCGTAATACCATATGAAGCTTTGGACTTGGATCGTATTCCCTTTTCTCACTTTCTCACTTGCCCAAATTCTCCCAAAAGCAGATCTATGGAACTGGAGTATCTTCACCCTTATGGAATTTCTCTGACTAAAAGTAAGAATAGCTTCCCCTGTAGGCTTAGTTAAGCATACTGAGAGTCCTGAATGAGAGATGATGGGTGAAGGGGAGAGCTGGACAGAGTTGCAAGCTTAAAACAAACAAATAAACAAAAAACCCACTAGCAGATGGTGATGGACAAGTGATTCAACTGGTCACTACATGCCGTGTAATATGAATAATTAATGAAGGGGCAGTACGCTCCCTTGCCAACAGATGATGTGGATGATTGAAGATTACTTGCATTCAAGGGTTAGTGGAGAAGTTTAAAGAAGGGAAATCTCTTAAGAGTTACTTAGTATGTGGAAACCACATCTAGCTTAGAGAGTCCACAAGGGAGAAGCATTTTTCCTGCTCTATTTTTGCTCTTCCTTAGGCAACCACTTGGGATTACATGGGAGGATGACATCCTGGGCTAGATATAGTTTTTTGATCTTGCTCCATGTGGATGTTCCTATGTGTGGTTTTAGAAAGGTTGCATACAGTAAAAGCTGCTTTTAACTTCAGTAGCTCTATGGAAAACTCCAAGAAGCAAAACTAAGGAAAAAATCAAACAAATGATATGGAAGCAATTAATTTGATCTGATAAATTGATCAAGTAATCTGCCATTGTTAAGCTTTAGCAAATGTGGAACATATGTGCAGCTCTCTGACAAGATGAATAAAATTATGGTAGGTGTCTTAATCCAGATCAGTATCTGACTATTTCTCTATGTGACCAGGTTGTGCAGTCACAGGGAAAAAATGTTATCGTTAATTATTAGCAATTTACCATATGATAGGTTTTCATTAAGCTGTTGAAAGTGTCATTAAAAGCTTCAGAAGAATAATGAATAAGAATGGCTGAAAGTCTGTTGAAATAAGCTGGTACATGTATTTGCCTATGCTATATTCAGCATTGTTACTTAAAAGCTCCTTTTGCTCTCGAAAGATCAGTTAATTTAAGAGGTTTTGTTACTGATTTTGGCATGGGAAGTGCAACTGTAAAATCACACATCAGATGGTTATGTAGAAGGTACACCCACACAGGCTGAATAAGCACAGAATAAGATGCATTGGTAATGATACTCCGCTTGTCCTGCAAAACCCTCTCTGTGTATGCAGAACATTTTATTCTTTGAAATCTGAGCTCGCCTCTGGTATTGAATGTTGGCTGCTGTTGAGAAATCATACAAAAGTCACTTAGTGCTGGTGGTTTAGTAGTATCTTCCATTTCATTGTGATATTTTTATTCCCTCAAGAGGAAGAGAATCTCTTGCAAAAGGATAATTTTCTTTTTATAATCAACATTTTGTCTTTCTGAAGCATGCTCCTCTTAGAGCTGTAAGCAAAGTCCTTAGTTTAATTCTGTTTTTTCTAATATAGCTTGGATAACTTGTGAATGTATTCAACAAGCTAGTTTAATAAATAATCTATACAGAAATCCCTAATTATCCAGGTTATGTACTCAGTCTGGCATCGTGATCACGGCCTAGATGACATGACTGCATTTGTAAATTACTTCTATTTTTTTTGTTCAGTGTTGTTTTTTCATTTCTAGAGAAGATTTAAATCTACCAATCCAGGGAATGGTGGCACCAAGCAGCACGAGTCTGAGTGCTTGAGTTTTGCTTGCTTGGGTGCTGTGTGAGCAATGGCTGGCCCGGCAGCTGCTCTCAGGGTGCGTGAGGCTGCCAGCGCAGGAGGACTGAGGCAGGTGCTCTGTGCTTGTGCTGTGTCAGGTGTGGGACGAAGCTGCTTGTTAAAATTCCCTCCTTTAATGGACAGTGTGAGTTTTATCAGGAGAAAAGCTGGAACGAAGGACTGGTACTTGGTTTTCTCAGAAAGTGTGTTTACATAATGGGGCACTGCAGTGAAAGGGCAGACAAGGGTGGGGAAAGGGAAGTTGCACCCTCAGTCAATTTGCAGATGACACCAATCTGGGCAGGAACATTGATCTGTGGAGGGTAGGAAGACTCTACAGAGGGATCTGGATGGGCTGGGGGGATGGTCTGAGGCCAGCTGGATGAGGTTCAACAAGGTGAAGTGCCAGGTCCTGCTCTTGGGTCTCAACATTAAATGCTTGGGGAAGAGTGGCTGGAAAGCTGCCCAGCGGAAAAGGACCTTGGGGTGCTGGTTGACAGCCAGCTGAACGTGAGCCAGCATGTGCTCAGGTGGCCAAGAAGGCCAACGACATCCTGGCCTGTATCAGCAAGAGTGTGGCCAGCAGGACCAGGCAGGGATTGTCCCCCTGTACTCAGCACTGGTGAGGCCACACCTGGAATGTGTCCAGTTCTGGGCCCCTCAATGCAAGACAGACATTGAGCTGCTGGAGTGTGCCCAGAGAAGGGCAGTGGAGCTGGTGAAGAGTCTGGAGCACAAGTCTGATGAGGAGCAGCTGAGGGAGCTGGGGATGTTTAGCCTGGAGAAAAGGACGCTCAGGGGAGGACCTTATTTTTCTCCACAATTGCCTGCAAGGAGGGTGTAGCCAGGTGGGGGTCAGCCTCTTATCCAAAGAGAAGGAGAGATGTGACAGGACAAGTGACAGGTGAAGAGGAAATGGCCCAAATTGTGCCAAATGGCCAACCAGTTGTGTAGTTTACAATTGGGGTTTAGGAAATATTCTTCAATTAAGCACTTGTGAAGCACTGGAACAGGCTGTCCAGGGCAGTGGTAGAGTCACCATCCTTGGAGATACTTATGAGACTTGTAGATGTGGCACTTGGGGACTTGGTTTAGTGGTGAACTTACAAGTCCTGGGTTAATGGTCAAACTTAATGATCTTAAAGGTCTTTTCTAACCTAAACAAATCTATGATTCTATCTTAATTAGGGTTCAGGAGAGATGGAGAAGCAGTGAACACTCAAAATTTCTTCTTGTCACCTGTTGCCCAAGAATGTGTTTGTGTGGTTCCCATCACTTAAAAATGACTTATTACTGCCTGATCAGTCAGATGGGGGAGAGAGAGAAGCCTTCTTTCATCTCCTGCAGCAGGAATCTTTTTGATGGACGTGTACCAAAGACACATGTACATAACTTATAGAAGGAGCTTTTGTTTGCAGAATTTTTGTCAGGAAAGCAAATAAGTTCAAGCTCCTGGAAACTGTTTGGTCAAGCTTAATTGCATGTAGGTTTTGGCATTCAACATTTAATGGAACATGTTACTGTTATTTGTGCATCTGCAGTCACAGGAGAGAATGTCCTTCTTAAAAGCTAAAGTAAACAGCAGAGAACACACTGGAAGAAAGCTACTACACTTTGGAGGTTTTTCCCTACCTTCACACATGAGAGAGTACTCCAGCTAATCAGTTCAGGTGATTTCAACTCTTGGTAATGTGACTTCTTTGTTAATGCAGTTTTAAATTATGAAGACTCCTTTCAGTTTCAAAACAGGTGCATTGAGATTTTTTTTTCTTTTTTACCTGCGAAAAATCCATAATCTGTTTTTACTGTAAATGAAGAGGAGGTAGCATCTTCTTGGTTTCTAGTTCCTTCTAGTTTGTAGGTAGTCTGTGTGCTACCACTGCTGTTATTTGGAATAGTCTTCTGTAATTCTTCAGCTAATTTGGGATACCCAGTAAAGATGCTTTCCTGCTGTTTTCATTCTCTATTGCTCAGATGTCTCTGCCAGGCAACTCACAAAACAAATAGCAACACCAGGTCAGCTTCAAAGAGTGCATGCTTTGAAGTAGAGAGCAGATGACAGTTATGAAAGGTTAGTCTTTAATGGTATTACAAACAGTAACTGTACAGGTTTCCATGCATTTGCTTATTAAAGTGTGTAATGCCCCAATCCTTATGTACAAAAAAATAATTAGTGGGTAGTTCTTAGAAAACATTGCCTTGTACTTTCCCTCATGGTATAGGTTACAGCAGAGATTATCTTATGGCCTGAAATTGAAAGTGTGTGACTCTTTTAAGTGATGGTCAACACAGCAAGATACAGGAACAAAAAGAGTGTACGACAAGCTGGGTATAGATGGTCAGCTTAAGACTTTTAAAAGTGAGACGGCAGAAGTTAAATACAGCAAGTTTCAATCCATTCTAATCTTTGTGCCTGCAATAAAATTAATAATTACCTAAGAGAGTAAATACTGTGTTCCTTGGATAATTATATGCTTAATTTTTCAAAGGGAATTGCTTTTTGTTTTAACTAAAGCTCTATTACCGCTGCTGGTGCTCACTGGCCAGTCTTCAACTTGGGAAAGAACTTTGGCAAACCTTGATTGTACCCATGAAACACAGGATCCTCTATGAAAGCTAAAATTAGCAAAAATAAAAGCCTTTGTGAAGGAAGTAGAATTTAAAAACAATTTATTTTTCTGTAAGCTGCTCTGTAATCATGAATGTGTTAGTGAACTTATTTTTGAGGGGAATTGGTATGACACTCAAAATGAGTATATGTGAAATTTTACAAATTTAAAATCAGTGCAGACTCAATTTATGCGTATTTATGTATTTTAAATGGCCTGTTTACTTCACATCCAATCTGTTGATTTCTGTGCTATCAGCATTCATCAATTTTAATGTCAGTGCTTAAAAGGAGAAGAAATTTGGGAGTGCATTTCAGATGAGAGTTCATTTTTTTCTCTTTTCAAAGAATGGTATCTCAAAGTATCTTTGAAAATGGAATATTTTCAAAGAATGTGCTTTTAATTTATTATTCTTTTCCTCATGGCTTTCCTTTTTGAAGGATTGCACAGTTTTTGTTGGTAACTTTATTATGCAAAAAAAAAGTTCAGGTATACTCACCTGTGTACCTAATCTGTGTCAGGGTTTTTCCTTCAGGGCCTTAAGTAATAACTATGTTACTTTTAATAATATTTCAAGTAATTACATGTTTGACATTCTGTCTGGAGTTCATGCAACAGTTCTGGATTTCTTTCCCTAGCAGAAGCTTCCACAGATTCTTTCCTACCTGAAAAAAACCTGGGGTGCATATTTTTACATGTGTTCAATGTGCTGTTTTCTAAGGGAAGAGATTTAAATCCAGTGTGGCATAAGGCTTCATATTTATCCTCTTTCTCTTTGAGCAGTAAATATCTGACTATTGGAGCAGTTCTGGCTCAGTGTCTCTCAATAAATCATCATCCAACAGATGGCTGGTTTGTTATATCATGAACTGCTTTTGATAGTACTGATTTCCGTTACTAAAGATGATGTTTGCATAACTTGCACGGCAGTATGAGCTATTTTTTTAGTATCTTAGGAAGATTGTGTACTGTCCTACTCTGCCATAAATGCATTTCCTTGATGAAGACTGTTGTGTGTCTTTGTACCTTCACTTGCTAAAAAAACCCCCAGAACTACAAAGGGGATTTCTACTAAATATATTTTTAAAGTATGTTATAGTAGCAGGTTAAGTGGACCACTAACTGCATCTACACTGAAATGGAGAGAAGATAATGCATTAAGAGCATTCCAGTTATTTTTTCATGGTCTTTTCCACCTAACTTTGTGCAGTAAGAAAGTGGTAACCTATTGCAAAAAGCTTTCAGTGTTGTGTGGGTAATGTGGTCAACAGTTTGCTGTCTGGCAACAAAACTTGATGATAATGCCCAAGCTTATCATCCACGTGTGCTATCTGTGGGTCAAAGGGTGAAGGTGTGTTCATCATGCTCTTTTCTCCTGTACTTTCTAGTGGTTACCTTCCTGTCAAGGAATAGCTGGGTTTTGCTGTGATTTGGCAACCTATTCCTAAGCCATCAGCAGAGATTGATGTATCCCCTCCTCACTGGAGGATATTACTGGATATTCCTCCACCACGCTGAGTCAATTGCTTCTTGTAGCTCTGTCAGCCTGGAGGTCAAAAGAAGGAGGGGAGATCTTGGTAATTGTTTTGAGTCTCACTTTTGCAAGGTGCATGTTGGTGATGAGTGCTGAGATGAATTTTTGAGTGATTCTTCTGCAACTGTAATTTGTTTCAGGTAGAATTAAGTATAATCAAGAGGAGAAACATCTCATTAATTTTATTGAATTGCCTTTTAATTTTTCATCCTGTCTAGATTATCAGTCCTAATTTCAGGATGATGGTAGAGTCTTGGCTTTTCACTGAATTGTAAAACTACGAATATAGTCACAGCACTGTTGCTGTTGGGATTTCTGAATAAAATAGGCCCAAACACTTGAGATCGAAAGGGATACTTCCATAGACAGTTTCAAGGTAACAGTAGCAGTTGCTAATGCAACATGCATACTATCCCATGGGAAGCTGGAGTTTGTAGTAAACTGGCGCTATTGACATACTTTACGATTTAACCATTAATTTGATAATCTTTCCAATGATTAAATGCAGTAATTATTGTGCTTCACAGAGGTTTTGAGACACCCTTAGTTTTCAAAAGCTATGGATTCCTAGATGAGCCTCAAAGTTTTTGTTAATCTTCTCTTGGTGAAAAAGAGTGCCAGTTCTTCACGTAGAAATTACGAAGATTGTTGGAAGAATTTGTAGAATAACCCTGTCAAGAGCCTGAGGGTTGCTTTGGAGTTATTTTGGCTCTGTGGTTTGATTGACTGCTGGGAAGGATAGCTTACAACCACCATGTGTGTTTTAAGGAGTCCCCTTCTCCAGTGCTTCGTCTGGCTGGGCAGTTGGTGAAATTCTGCAGATGGCTAACTGTAATTTCCAAGACTTGATGCATGTAGTATCTTCTTTCTTGTGAGAAGGAAGATTCCTAATTTAGCTTTTACTCATGCACTCATTAAGGATGTCGGGAATATTGCCATGGCCTCACTTGGAGCAGAATCTGATCATTTTGTTCCACTCCTTCCCTACCAGCAGACTTAGTTGTAAAAGCTTCTTGGAGCATTTTGGTGATGTTTTAATTGGTGTATTAAGCCTTTTTTTCCCTCAGTCATCAGTTTTGTGAGACAAATTACATACTTCATGAGTACTGGTGAAAGAGTGGTGTGAGATCATCTATAGTTCCCTGGCTAGGATTGTTTTCCCATATCATTAATTTTCGTCAAGTTTTTATTCTCAGACTCCTCTAACTTTACAACAGAAACTCCTAAGTGACTAATAGCGCATTTGGTTTC
>WAAG01027588.1:8107-25255 GCA_013390105.1 Tichodroma muraria | reverse complement strand
TTACTATTATTATTTTTACCTAGAATTTCCACAGCACCTCTGGAGATACAGCAGTTGCCTAGTAAGATTCAAGGTGAATCAAGTAGCGACTTCAAGGTCACTTAGTTGATCAGGGATTTATCTAACAATGTAGGTTATGGCATCCTCAGTAACTGTCAAATGGTTCATGTATAATAAGCATAACATTCTCATACTTCTGATACCTTCAATCATGAATGGGATGGGGAAAAAAAATAACAGGTCATGTTGTTAGCTGAACTGTTTTGGTAAGTTTCTAATGCCTTGGTCAAGCAAATTGCTAGTCAGAATTAGATGCTTATTGTCTCACATACTACAATTATCTACATTTTGATGTCATCAATTATATGGCTAGTTTTGTTTGCATAAAAAGATAAACACAGCCTCCTGATCAGGTACTGTATCATGTAATCAATATGAACTACCCTTCAGCCCAGAAGAAGATCAAATGGGATCTTCCTGTGGAACAAATCCAGGAGATGCATTCTTTTACCAAGTCATCAAAGGTAGACATATGAATTGCCATATCCATTTCAGTTACTGGATTGTGTGGCCCTAGCAAACACTCAAACTTTTCAACCTTGGTATCCAGTGACTGACCTCACATAAAGCCAGCAGTAGGTCAGAAAGGGGAACTGTGGAGCTGTGTCACCTTTGCAATCTGAATGGCAGTTCATGCAGATCAGCTAGTTCTGGGGTCAGTCTGTCAAATCAGTTTGACCATGGCATGCATTACTAACTTGAAAGGAGCACTTTGTGGCATTTAGGATACAGAACATATCACAACTTCAGTGCAAATGCATAAGAAATTACTATTCTAAATAAGTTGTAGGATTTTCAAGTTGCAGTAGCATACAAACTTCAGAGGTTATTAAAACATTCACATTCTCAGCACAACATACTTTATTATGGTGTAAAATAAGAGTAAGCAGCAAAGTGTCGTAGTGCTTGTGAAAAACTTTCTCCATATTATCTCAGGGTATATTCTCTGCAAGTTTCCTCCTCGTACAATTACTTAATATCTTGTTTGCTTACAGAGTAAGTTGTGCAATGCCCATCTGTTACCAGAAAAATAGAGAACAGTTTCTTGATGTAAAGCAAATTCCAGTTCATAAGTATTTGAAATTTTATGATACAGCTATCAAAAATCTGCTTTTCTGTCCAGAATTAATGGTCCAGTTAGTAAATATTTCTGCCACCTGTAGAAATGAGTGTGTCTATGATGCATTTAATTCATTGATTCTTTAATGGTTTCATTAAAAGCTGGTAACTTTTATTCATTAACAAGATGTTCATTGTGGGACTTTGATATTTAGACAAAACCAAACAGTCATACTGTTCCAAGAAGCCAGGCCTCACTAATTCAAGCAGCACTGACTCAGGCAACTAGATATTGTGAAGCAGGCCCAAAGAGAAGCTCTAACAACCCTAGATGCAAATGCAAAAGCCATTTCAAAGTGGATGATTTATATTACAACAATTAACCTAATCTGATATTAATCTGAGACGTTAGGAACAGTAGTCTGCCGACTGGCCTCTTCATGGCAGTTGGCTCCAAACTTCTCAAAGAAATCAGAAGATGACTCTTAACATCAGTGGTTCTGACTTCCTTTTCACACAGTAATTATTACGATATGTTTTGGTAAATTCACACAATTTACCAAATTGTTGATTCTTGAATGTCTAAAATTAAAATTAAACAGGAGCCTTTCCTAATGGCAGGCAGGTTGTATTTGTTATAATCCAAAAAGGCATTTATATGCAGCACATCTTATTACAGCCTGTTGAAATGCTTCCTTTCCCTTTTCCCTTTTCCTTTCTACCATAGAGTAAGCCAGAGGGAAAGCAAAGTCCCACTGGTGGTAGGAATGAAGCCAGCCTTTGCCAACAGTTAAAATACATGGAAGGGTGGCTATGTGCAGAGAGCTATGAGACACCCTAAACTTCAACAAATCAAACAGAACACCTCATGACTGCTCACATATTTACATGTGGTGTGGACCTTAATAACTAAAGGCAATTTCTGAAGCGTGCAGAACGACAAAAAGCAGAAATTGCTGAGAAATCTATCAGAAGCACCTGGGCGAATCAGCGTTACTCAGCTGGTTTCAAACACTATTTTCCTTCCCCTGCCCATCCCAGAAAAGAGCCTGGAACTCCGGACAAGGTCTGATCTGGGAAAAGCAGTGCTAGGGTGCCCTCCGCTGGCACAGCTCAGGCAGGGGACAGGGGGTTGCTCCTCTGTAGTCTGAAGGGAAGGAGGCTGAAAGGAGGAGACCAAAATCTTAATAATTGAGCAAGCGCTGAGTAGAATCCAGAGTGTTTGGATCAGGTGGGTTTCTTGATCCTTCACTACTCATTTATGACAGAGCATGTGGAAGAGCAACTCTTAAAAATCTACTCACTGTTATTTTATATAGGCATGGGCAGAACATCTGTCCTTTGTCTCTCCTTCAGTGTCTCTGATGTGAAATTCCATCTGGATCTCAGCTGGTCAGAAAATCCCTAGAAAAGGAATTAATCAAAGCAAGTTTTCTTGCATTATCAAAATTATGCTTAAAAGTAGATAATGAATGATTGTGAATGTCTTTATAAATAATCTGTTGAAAGCAGAGAAGTCAAATTAATTAACTGCTTGTGTTCACACAAAGATCAGAGTCAGAATCAGACAATGAGAAAACACAGAAAATATTTACAAATAGTGAACAATATCTCGTCTTTGCTAGGTACCATCAGTGTCACAAAACTGTCTTCTGCTTCACATCAACCTATGTGTATTTCACTTAGAAAATGATACAACACACACATAGCACAGGGTCCAGTGCATGAAACCATGAAACAAGGAGAGACAGAACTAGTCATCCAGCCTGTCATACAGACTCATTTGTCACTGCTCCTTTTTGGCACACCAATAAAATGTGCATTTGTGACTCATCTTCTTGCATAATATTCTTTCATTAACTATCATTGTCCCAAGTTTCCTCTTCAAAGCTGATCCACTGTGATATTTCATCTCTTTCTCTTTTGTCTCCTCCCACCCTTTTACAGTGCCCTGAGGACTACTCCTTGTGTTTATCAAGAGGTACATTACTTTTGTGCCCCAAATCATCAAGTTTTGCTTTAGCAGTGTATGCCATTGGTCTTGTTAGGAGACAAGTACTAAACAGCTTAAAATTCTATTTCAATAAATAAGAATTACAATGAGGCAAGTGAAAAGTTTGCCTTAAGTGCAAGCAATTCCGTGACATGGCATTCTTTGTTGCCATCCCTATATGTAGTTAAATAAAAAGAAAAAATAAGCCCAAGAATACAAACAAATAAAAACCGCAAACAAACAAATAAAACCACAAACTAAGAAAGGAGTCTAGGCTCCAGAGAGGGATCCAGAGGCTGGATCAGTGGGCCGAGGCCAATGGTATGCAGTTCAATAAGGCCAAGTGCTGGGTTCTGCACTTGGGCCCCAACAACTCCTTGCAGCATTATACACTTGGGGAAGAGTGATTGGAAAGATGCCTGGGGAAATAGGACCTGGGGGTGCTGGTCAACGGTGGCTAAACATGATCTAGTGTGTGCCCAGGGGGGCAAGAAGGCCGATGGCATCCTGGCCTGTATCAGCAGGGATTATCCCCCCATACTCAGCACTGGTGAGGACCTACCTTGAGTGCTGTGTCCAGTTCTGGGCCCTGCTCTACAAGTAGGTGAGGTGCTGGAGCAAGTCCAGAGAAGGGCAACAGAGCTGGTGAAGGGTCTGGAGCACAAGTCCTGTGAGGAGAGGCTGAGGGAGCTGAGGGTGTTTAGCCCGGATAGAGGAGGTGCAGGGGTGACCTTGTTGGTTTCAACAACTTCCTGAAAGAAGGATGTGTAGCAAGGTAGGGGTCTGCCTTTTCTCCCACGTAACAAGTGACAGGATGAGAAGAAATGGCCTTAAGCACCAGAGGAGGTTTAGAATGGCTAAAGGAATAATTTCCTCACTGAAAGAGTGGTCAGGCATTGGCACAGGCTGTCCAGGGAAGCAGTGGAGTCAGCATCCCTGGAAGCATTAAAAAAAATTTAGCAGTGGCACACGGGGACATGGTTAAGTGGTGGACTTAGTAGTGTTAAGTTAATGGTTAGACTTGATCTGAAGTGTCTTCTCCGGCTTAAATGGTTCCATAATTCTATGATTTCATTATTTGAAATTTGTCCAATAACAGACCTGTCCTCCTCTGGAGGACAGTCTCCAGAAGCATCCAAGATATTCCAACAAGAACCGGGAACAGTGTAACAGTGTAATAGTATTATATTTAACTACCAGTGTAGTTAAATATAATAATAGAATCATGGAATGTCTCAGACTGGAAGGGATCCATAAGGATGAACAGGTCCAATTCCCACCTCCTTGCAGGATTACCTAGAAGTAAACCATACGACTAAAAGTATCATCCAAAAGCTCCTTAAACTCTGACAGGCTGGCTGTAACTGAGTAAAGAGAAAGAGACATCAGAATCTGAAAGAAGCCTATTGCAAAAGTCTTGTAACAAAGAAGTTCCACATAACAGCTAAGAAAATGAGGTGCTCTTGACAGATGTCCTAACTGTTCACCTTTTAAAAGGGAAAATCTGACCATACAAGTATCTGTAGGGGCATTTCATACTATCAAGACAATTTTTCATTTAAAAATAGGTTATGTGCTATTATAGGTGACTTTTTCCTGCTGCTGCAAGGAGACTGATAATTGTTGTAAAATGTCCACAAAGAACCTTAACCCAAATCATATTTGCTATACATGCAAATTTGAGTGATCCTTGGATATGGAAAAGTAGGAACTTCCAGTCATGTTGTCTCCATAAAAAACAGATTGGGTTTTACTTGCTAACATTTTTTTTTGAGATGGACCTCTCAGTGATTTCCTTTAATGGGATATATATGAAAAAGAGGATTCCTTCTACAAATCAAACCACTGCTCTAATGCTATTTCTGGACCTGTAACTTTTCCAGTCTATAATACATTTATATTTATATCCCATGGCCCTTAATGAGATCTATGTATGAGACAGAATTAAATAGATGTAGCACGAATGCCACATTTAAGCCTGTTTCGTCGAGATGTCAGGAAAAAAATGCGTCCTCTCAGAATTAATGTTGGTATTCAGTAGGGAGCAAAGGGATGGATTAACCTGCTAAACCTGAGTTATCTGGGAGCTTTTCCGTTAAGTCATTGAACACAGGAAAAGTGAGATCCCACTTTCTGATTCCTCAAAGCACAGACCACAACTAGAGCCAGTGTTTCTCTTCTTACTATAACAGGGATTGGCAACAACATCTCAGCCGTATTATTTTACAACTTCTTTAGTGCTACATAGGTCAATCGTCAGGCCNTCGGCCCATCAGGAGGAGCTGTGCCGCGGAGTGGAAGTGACCTCACTCCCGGGACAGCGCCGGGATCCAGTCAGCGCTGGAGCGCCGGCGGCCACTCCGGGCGCGCCTTGCGAGCAGCCAATGGCAGGGGCGGCGCCGCTTGTTGTCGCCCCGTGAGGCGGCTGCGCCCTGGGCTCGGTGCCGCCGCCGCCGCCGCCGCAGGAGGGACCCGGGAGGCCCCAGGCCCCGGTACCCGCTCGTCTCTCGCCGGCTCCGCAGCCCCCGCGGAGGGCGGGGAGATGCAGCCCCCGGGCGCTCAGCAGCCGCCGCTCTACGCGCCCAGCAGCGGGGACTTCACCTTCGTCTCCTCGGCGGACGCCGAAGGTGAGCGCAGGGCCGCGGGCAGGGCCGCGCTCGCTGTCCCGAGGCAAGGGCTCGGCCGGGCCCCGGGAGAACGGGCTGGTCCCGGGCCGCAGAGACAAGAGGGGCCTTCCTTGCTCTCCTTCCCGCCGCGCCCGCGGTTGGTGTCGTGGCTGGGGGCGGAGCGGGGTGGCCGGGGTGGCCGAGGTGGCCGCTGCCCTGGGGCCGCTGCCGCGGGTGCGCCCCGCTGCCGTGTCCGCGTCCCGGGAGCAGCACCGGCGTGGCAAAGGCGGCCGTGCCTCTCCGCTTCCCGGCTTCCCTGAAAGCCGGAGCCGAGGCTGTCCCGGCTACGTGACATAACCGTGACCACCGTCACTGCTCGCTCCTCTGGCTCCCGTGTTGCTGGAAGCCCACTCTGTTGTCTTACCGAAGATTGCGTCGTATGTTCCCGTTTGCTGTAATGTTGTGCCGAGGTGGCCGCACCGCGTCTCATTGCAGCGCAGTCACGAAGAAGAAGCCGTGTATGTAATTTAGGAGGTGACATGTGGCCTGCTGCCAAACTGCTGCACAAACAGCAGTGGTGTACCGGCATGCCTTGAAGATGTGCGCTCAGACTTCAAAACTGAACATACAGGAGTCAACATTGTGTGACTTACTGCAATGTTGGAGAATGATTTTTTGGTCTCTCTCCATTTAAATAACAAGGATTTTACTTTCATGTATGTATTTAGTTACTCTTATAATTGTGTCTAGGGAATCATAAATTCTTGCTCGTGTGTCCCACCCTGGAAAGGAATTCCTGAAGTTGAGAAATTACTGTAGAATACCTGTTCTTTAGTGAACTTCACAGTCCTTCTGAAAAGAAATACAAGTCAACAGTACAGTCTTGGCTGTGGGGGTTTTTGTTGCTGGGTGTTTTTTGCTGGTTAGTTTTCCTTTGTTTTGTTTTTTCTTCTTCACCTTGGCCGGAAAAAGGATCCATGTACCTCTGAGCAGAAACTCTCTGCTTCTTCCCTGGAATTATTTGTTGGGCAATGCTGAATCCAGTCCAGTAAAGCCACCTTTCTGGTAGGTTGTGTTGAATCACACTTGGCTCCGTGTTTTTTGTGAACACAAGCAAGATATGATCTCCTGCCTGTTCAAGTGTAGTCCTGTCCTCAAAGTGCTGGATGTACCTACCCTAGCAAAGAAAAACATAAGCAAAATTAAACCTCTTGACATTTTAAAATTAAAATACTACGCATTGCACTCTAACTTTTACGTTTCCCATATCTCAATCCATGTGAAAAAATTAAAGTTAGCTGTTCTGTTTCCTCATCTTATTTCTTGGGACGTAGAAGCTGTATGGAAGAAAGCTGGAGAAATGTTCATATTTAGATCACCAGATGTAGTAGAAAGAGCAGATTGTTTGGGGTTTTGCCTGTTGTACTGCTTTTTCAAAATTAAGGGTCAAGACTGTTTTGAGAGCTGGTGTTCTACAATGTTGTGTTAAAATGCGGTATCTGAGAGACCTTGGTTTTGCTTCTGTGGTGTTCGGCCTAAGACAGTAGCAGTGAAGGCACCCAGACTCACTAGGAGCCATCAGTGTCATCAGTTCTTGGCAGATTTTCCAGCACCCAGTTGTCCCGCAGTTAAAAATCTCATTCAAAGCAGCCTGCAGAAGAAGAGGTGACCAATCCCTTTTCTCCTAGGTTTCTGCAGCTTTGTCTTGCAAAGCAGACTTAAGATCACGTTAATAGATTTTATAGTTCGAAAGTGTGGTTGCCAGTATTCATCGACTGCTAAAAGGAGTCTTGGTAAATACAACTTGTGTAGGAGTTTCCGTGCCTCAGGATGCATTGTTAGTGATTCCTCAGAAAGGAAAAATACACAGCTGGTTGGACTGCTGTGTTTGCTTCTTTTGACAGTTTCATTTATGCACAGAGTAGCAAGAACCTATCCTTGCAAAGAAGTGTTATGTTGTAGCAGAAACAAGTATTTCTTAATGACATGCAGGTCCCGCAGTCAAGAGAAAATTTCTGAGGCTCCAGCTTGATGCCCAGGCATTAAGATTTTTCCTTTTTTCTCCCTTTGTAAACAGCGGAGGAAGGCTTTGCTTGAGTCTGGTGAGAACAGTGTATGCGTGCTGGGATTCCTGCTTTTTTTAAAAGAGAAATTCCTGCTTTAATTTACAGTGATCTTTACAAGGGTCCTGTGCAGATGGTGTTCCAAGAATCAAAGGAATAGATCAGTAACTCTCACAATTATGAAATAGTTGAAAAGCATTTATGGAGAAGCTTGAATCTGAGTGGCCTATCCAGCTGGTCTGGGAAGGAGAATTCTGTTGAATTTATTGTGATACTCAATGATCAACGAGCACTTAAGACATGTTGGTTGAAGACATCGAGATTCTGTCACTGTACAAATCTTGTTTCTATAACACTATACTATTTCCAAAGTGGGTGTTGCAAACGTAATCTACAAATATGGCTTGATGTGCCTCTGTGAGTATGTTTTAGAAGTATTTGCTATAGTTTGGTGTTTGGGGAAATTTGTGCTGAGGAATTGTAATGTGTGAAAAACGTGACGATGAAGAGGCAAAAAATAATTTATCTCTCAATATATTTATTGTAAGCTTGTACAAAATAGTTATACGTTTCTGTTTGGATTTTTCTTTTTTAGCAGATAATGGAAATCCATTATTTTTTAAGGGAATAATTATTCCCTTCTTATATATAATTTTTCTTCAAGTTGCTTAATTTATTTTCCTATACTATTTTTTTTCTTTTCCATCTATATATAACTGAATAAAATGAGCAAAAAAAAATATTTATTGGTGATTCTGCCCAAACCAATCAGAGCATCAATAAATTGCTCTTTGTTTTGCTTAGTACTGTGGTAGAGAAAGATCCCAGTATATCAAGGAGAACTTGAATTACTCCTTCTTCTCCAGAGACTAAGGATCTCAGATAGCATTCTTTTGCTAACATTTTCAACTGCACTGAAGGCAGGCTACAAATTAAAACATCTTCAAATGTTTTCCTTTTACGAAATATTTGACATAAAAGCAGAGAGTTGTTTTGGCTAAAACAATGCCACTATAAAAAAGTGGGCGCCAAAAGAGGTATGATCAGAAAAAAAATATAAATAATCCACAGTTTATATATAGCATGAGACTCTCATTAGCTCCTCCTTTTGTGCCTTTAAACACTTAATGATAAAGCACAAATGGAAGCCTTTCTGTCATACCACAACACTGTCATAAAACAAGATTCCCATCTAAAAGCTAAAACCTGGTATTTGAGACCTAACCCAGCATTGTTACTATTGCAGTAAAACCACAAGTATGCTTTCTAATTATACCTGTGGCAGTATAATTTTATTTTGTAACTTTGAATGTTTTATGATATTGACCAACACATGTAGCTTCATACATTTGTTGTTTATCTTCCAGTACTTTTAAAATCAAATGGCTTTTGGCAAAATGTAAAAAGGTCTATATTTTTTCTCCCTTTTTCTTTAGATCTTAGTGGTTCCATACCAACTCCAGATGTTAAGCTAAATCTTGGAGGAGAATTCATCAAGGAATCTACTGCGACTACATTCCTAAGACAGAGAGGATATGGCTGGCTTCTAGAACTGGAAGAGGATGACTTAGAAGATAACAAGCCACTCCTGTATGTTGTAATTATTTTGGAGTATCTTATCTTTATTAGCTGTGTAGGGAAAACAAACCACTTGTAGTCTCTGATTGTCCCACACACTTGTGCTGTGACTAGAATTCTGTTTGACAAATTACTTGACCAATGAGTGTTTTCTGGTGCAAGAATGGAAACATTGTTTCTCATTTTGGGTTTTAATCTCTATGACTGTAAAGCTTATATGGCTTTTCTCCTTTTATCTGTTGATCTTGTAATGGTTTAAAAACGTGAGACTGTATTTGTATATTTTACATTCATGTTTCTTGGTGTTGTAAAAGAATCAAAGACTAAGACAATCCTGTGGGAAGATTCCTGTTAAGTAAATCTCAGTCAATTCTAGTTAATCTGAAGCAAAAGCATTGTGAATCATGGTAATTGCAGTAGGGATGTTAGAACCAAGGTTCTAACACAAGGGTAAAGCACAAACTTTATAATCTTCGATGCTGCCTTTTACTATAAAGCTAGATTAAAAGGGTGCTAGTGCTGAAGGACAATAATGTCCTTAAAACTGAGAGTCTTGCACCCATTGTTCTGCACAAAAAGGTAGCTGGCTGAAGAAAGTTTGTATCTTAAGGTTACTCCGGCGGCCTGGTCCTTGTTCTGCACTTAAGTAACTTCATTCTCAGTGTCTCAGTGTTTTCCTGTGTAATCCTGTGAATTAAACATAATGATGCTTTAAAAAATTGAGTGAGACAGAGGGTACTCTGGAGAAGTCAGATGGGAGTGTTGGGAGACAACAGATGTCTGAAGAGCTTAATAATGACAGTGCTACTTGAGAAGTGGTTTAAATTAAAGTGTGCAGAAGTAGCTCCTTGTGTGAATAAGTCCATTTTGTGAACCTCTAACTTTTAATTAAGAAACAGACTGGTGTAGTGAGGTGACAGCTAGGAATTCTGACTTTGTGTGATTTTGTTGTTTTGATTATTCCCAGAAACGTGTCATAATGAATTCTTGCAATCTGAATTCTATTAAGGATTGAAAGAACAGCAGCCTGCAAAGGGAAGTTCACCAACGCAGTGCTACTGTGCAAATGTTTTGTTCAATGAAATGAGATTTTTTTTTCACTTTCTCATTGGGCAGCCTTGCTCCAGACACTTGTCTTCTGATACAGCTACCATCACTTTCAGGTGAGGTAGTTGTCAACTTCATGCAAAAGACAGTTTATTCACATGAGAAACTGTCAGAAGACCTAGGCAATGACAAAGAATTATTTCCATACAGAAAGTATTTGTGTTGCATAGTCTTCAGAGTAAAATATAGGTCTGCTACATCCTTTTTAGATAAATAGTAGCAAATAGATACTTGTAGTCTATTCCTTAGATTCAAGGATGGTTAAAGAGCAATTTTTGTTACTTAGTACCTTCACTTAGTCACTTCTGAGGTAGCTTTAGTAATAGTAACCAAAAAATTGCTTTGAGGGACCGAATTGGCAGTATTTATTTTTTTTTCTTGTTAAACAGAAATTGTGGTGAATCATGTCTTTGCATTTATTTCTCACTTCAGTTTTCCTGATGAAAAAGCCAAAAAATCAAAGCCTTGGACAAAACCTTCATAAATGGACTTAGGATATAATTCTACATTTTTCTTCACTGTGTTTTTAATGTAGAGTAGTATATCTGCTAGAAGTCTCTTACAGCTCTTCAGAGCTCCTCAGTCATGACTAAGGTTCTGCACATAAAGAAGTGGAATTTCCCATTACTTGGGCAGTCTTATTCTTTCCCCATTAGGCTAGTGCAGTCAGTACCAGCTGAGAGTCCTGGGCAGAAGAGAGTCTTCTGGCCAATTTGTATCTGCTTGCAGAGAGTTTGTAACAGGAAGCAGAGAAGGCAATGAGAGAAGGGCAAGATCTGTTGATACATATTGCTGCTAGTTCAAGTGACTTCCATTTACTTTACCTATAGTGGAAACAAGCCAGAAACTAAATAATAGGCATAAATTGGTCTGTTGAAAACTACTGTTCCTGAAGGAAACTAAACTTCATTTTCTTTTAAAAACTTGATTTTACGTGATGTATTTGGAATGGTTTAAGATTAGTGAATGTAATGGTATTCTTTCTTGCAGAATTTGAAATAAAATATTTTCATAGTAAATGTGCTCATGGCAAACTGCTTGGCATAGGAATACACAGGCATTCTTTTTGTATGCATGTCTTTGATTTGTAGTTACAATGATACAAATGTGTCACATGTCCTAGTGTGTCTGAAAAATAGACCTCCTATCTTAATGCAGACTCCCAGGGTATCACAGAATCATAGAACCGTTTGGGTTGGAAGCGACCGTAAAGATCGCCCAGTTCCACCCCCCGTGTCTTGGGCAGGGACACTTTTCACCAGTCCGACTTACTCGGAGCCCCAGCCAGCCTGGTCTGGGTATCTGATCTCAGTTTTCTGGTATTCTCAGATCTGGTATTCTGTTCTTAGTCGTGTAATTTGTTTTTGAGTAATTAAATAACTCTAACTGTGTCCCACCAGTTACTGAATGCAGCATGAAGGTATGATGTTGCTTTACTGTGGGCAAACTGTTTCTTTGCTAGTCGTGGCTTCAGAAGGCCTTGTGGCTGACAGGAGACTTGCTCTATAAACCTGCTGTTTGCCCCTGTACTTATTATTTTAGCTCTGTTTCATTACTGTGGTGTATAGTAATGCTCGCTTGCTTTACAATTTCAGGGAAGAACTCGACATTGATCTGAAGGATATTTACTACAAAATTCGATGTGTGTTGATGCCTATGCCATCTCTTGGGTTCAATAGGCAGGTAGTGAGAGACAATCCGGACTTTTGGGGTCCTCTGGCAGTTGTCCTCTTCTTCTCAATGATTTCATTATATGGACAATTTAAGGTAGGTATAGATCTTCTGCCTAAAAAGAAATCTGAACTAAATTTGGGGATGTGATTGCTAAGCAATTTGCATTCTTACGTAGGTAGAAAGTCTTCTTTTTCACGTACTAGTGTGAGGCATTTCAAGTGCTGTTTCTCAAGTTAATATGTAGAAAGACAGCAGTTAGGAATGTATTAAATAGCCCACGGGTAAGTTAATCATGATGAAATGTCAGGTTTGTTTTTATACAGTAAAACAAAAGAAAGATGTGGTTTCTAGAGGAACCAGATTGATACTGGTAGGTTTATAGTCATATTAGTGAATCTTTCCAGTTTAATTGTGACCTTTTGTTAACTTGCTTTTTATTACTAAAAAATGTTAACGAAAAGCATTTGTTTGGATGCCATGAATTCTAATTTCCTGACAAATAAAGCTGCTTATTTAGTTCATACTATATGACTGCTGTTATCTGGTATAATTTATCTTCATTAGTGATATTTGCTATTTTTTCCTCCCTGCTCAGTTACAATCAAATAACTTTACTCTGGTCAACAGACTTCTTCCATAATTCCTTTTGAACTCCAGGGTGAATAGCTACTCAGAGGCATTGTGCATATTTAATTGACTCCCATAAACACTGTTAGCTTTTTTCTTTATGTTCTGATTAAAATAAAGAAGTGTAATTTATAGTAACTATTTGAATGTAAGCCTAGGTGCTCCTGCATTGGAAATCTTTATGACCAAATGTGTGGTTGCAGTTGTTTTAAATGTGACCAAGTATGGCAATAAGCCATATGTAAACCAGCAGAATGTGCTTATGCAAGGACTCTTGTGAATGGTGGGATAAAATCATTCCCTTTGGGACCTCTGGCTTCCATATGGTGTACCAAATGCTGACTAAGAATTCACTCTCAGTATCTTGTTTCTATGAGGCTTGAAGTGAGTAGACTAAACCCCTTTATTGTTCAAATCTTCTGGGTGGACCACCCACCTGTCTCCTCGGCAAAGCAAGGACCATTCCTTGAGCTGTGACCAATGAACCACCTCCTGCAGTTTGGGTACCTCCTGTACTGGAACACTGGGTCTAATGTTTCTTAGGAACAGTGAGTTTACCTTATGGATGCAAGAGTGCTGGATATGTATAAGGAGGGAAAGCTAGCAGCCAGCAACAGGGTGACTGACAGCAACTGGGCTGGATGAAGCCACAGGTGGGCTCGAAACTGGAGAGAGATGAGCACTGCTGCTCTAAGACTTTAATCTAGTCCTCTTCTTTTAGTCAGTGGAGGAAAACAGGAAGTAAAAGGAGGCTATGTGCTATTTTCACAAATAGCATAAAGCCACTATATTTTTTTTAGTGCTGCTGTGATTTTTATCTGTTTTTTTCCTATTTCATTCTTCTGGAAATATGGTGCTTTTAATTAAGCAAAGTATTGAACTGAGTACTGACTTAATTTTTTTAAGTTCAGTCGTATGTTTGGAAATGCAGAGACTGGATTTAGACTGTTGTTTTCTACCAAAAAGGCATTTCAGAAAGGAGAGCTTTATTTCTAGTCCTCCCAGTGGCTCAACACCAAAACCAGCTAAGTTAATTTGAAGGTTCTTTTAAGCCAGAGAATGATTTTAGGATTTCTTCTGTAGTTTAAGAGCAGAACTATGAAAGAAGCAAGAAAAGATAATGACAGACTTGGTCCTAGGAATCTGAGGCTCTTTATTCAGTTGTCATCATCATCAAGTTCCACTGAGAATTAAAGTGCTATGTCTTCTGAGCATTCTCAGTTTGAGTAAAGTGGAATCTTTACAAGTGAAAGAAGGAGAATTCCAACTCCATGTATTGGTTGGGCTGACTTTTAAAAACTATCTGAGCCCGTATTTTGTAATAGGTGGGATATGAAGACATTTAGGGTAGTTTTAACTCAACTTCCTATTCCTGTTACAATACTTGCAGAATATATTGCACGTGCATTCCATTTACACCACATTTACCATTAATGTGATTCTGTAAATGTAACCTCTGAACTTCATTTGCTAATTACACTGTGATACTAAACACTTTTCTTGCCACAATTCAATTTTTGATTTTGCATTATAAAATCCTTGACTGCAGTGAAAGCAATTATGGAAATAGATTTTCCTTTTTCACAATGACAATTACTCATATGAATGAATTGTTCTTTATCTCTCAAGGTTGTTTCTTGGATTATAACTATTTGGATATTTGGATCCTTGACAATTTTTTTACTGGCCAGAGTTCTTGGAGGAGAAGTAAGTACCTGTATGTGAAAAGGATGTAGAGGGAGGTAATGTAAAGTCTTTTGATGATGTTTTTCAGCAGTAGTTGGGTTTTCATAGTACTTGGGTTTGGTTCTTGTAGCCAGCTAAGACTGGATGAGGTTGCTAAGTGTAAAGTCAACATTTCAGGTTTTCAGTCTCCAAAATGAAGTCTAAAATACAGAGAACATCAACTAATCTCGTGGATGGTGTGCTTGGAAGTGATATACAGTCCGGAAATCTATGCTGTGAATCCCAGAAATTTTAACAGCTTCCTGGGATCCAAAACTGAAGTCCATTCTTGAGGGAGAAATGCTTTCAAGTTTNGGTGTGTAAAGCACATGCCAGTGTTTGTTTTCATCTCTGGCCTGATGCAGTTCAAACTCATTAAGTATGAAAGCCAGGTCATGCTTCTCAACTGCAAAGCCGACTGGAGTTGTGGCCTGCATCCCTTCCTCCAGCTGCTTGTACCAGCAGGGTTGGAATATCTGCTTGAGCTGTTTACAAATTGATTACTCATTAAATGATTCCGGTGTAAACAACAAAAAATTACTTAGCGCAAGGCCCACAGACAGCTGCAGTGAAACTGTCAGGAGAATAAAACTTCTGAAAATGGATCTGCAGCACAAAATGCATTGAACTGTGTTGTGAATAACTAAATATTCAGTGACGCTTGATTTTTATACTTTTACTATGGATATTACATTAATGATGCACCAGTGTTGCAGAGGTCCTATGTTATTTACTTTAAATTTTTAAAATTTTCCTTCTGATCATAATTGCTAGAGTCTTCTTGTGTGAATGCTGTTTTGAAAGAAAAAGTTTTTATAAACGTAATTCCATGTTTTTTCTGCATTTCAACACAATCCAGGTGCCCTTACATCAATCTGGTTTGTGTCTCAAAATGAGAAATTATCAGATGTATAAACTGGAAAAAAAGTATAAGTTTGCAGAGCTTGTCATGAAGGATTATCATCCACAAGAAAATGCTTACAAGATGCTACTACTTTTCCTGTTAAATCCAAGAAGCCTTGCTGTGCGCAGGAACATTTCAGACCATAGCAGGGGAAAATCAGACATTTTTTTCTGAAGCTAAAAGTAGCTTTGTAGAGGAACAGCTCTGTTCTAGATAATCACAATAAATTGAAGCTGGAAATCAGAATTCTGTGCCTTAAAGGGATCAAGTTTTAAGTCTTCTGCTGACACCAAAAACATTCACGTGCTTCATGTATTTATTTACATATAATGGTTATAAATATGTTAATGCAGAAAATTACAGCTTTGCTGCTTTTGACAACCAGGACTACAGCTGGTCCTTGAGGGTTCTATTGCAGTTCTATGCTCCTGGGTATCATATGTAAATGCTCCCTTTGAAAGTGATCATTTACAGTGTTTTGGAATAAAAAAAAAGAGACAACCTAATTCTATTTTAGGGTCTAGCATACAGAACCAACTCTTATTCTAGCAATCCTCCTTTAGCTGAAATTTCATGAGTATAACACATTATAATCATTTTTCGTAGTGTTATAACAAGAAAAAATTGTATTTGGTGACAGAGATTGAGTACTGCAAAGCTTGTTTTTATGTGCTTGAAAATTTCAGGTTGCTTATGGCCAAGTTCTTGGTGTAATAGGATATTCCCTGCTTCCCCTCATTGTCATAGCACCTGTACTTTTGGTGGTTGGATCATTTGAAGTTGTTTCTACCCTAATAAAAGTAAGTTCGTATCATCTGTTGAGAATTTAGTTATTTTTAAGTCACTTTCTTAACAGTTCAAGTAATCTTCTCAGGAAAACATAATGATGTGTCAAAATTTTCAGAACTACAACGTGATCTCTGTGATGGTTTCAGTTAGCATGGTGGAAAGCGAGTGCGGTTTTAAATGCCCCATTTGAGTGCTTGGGGATATACAGTGCTCTTGCTATAACAACACCTGTTGTTTCTAGAGTAACTTGTATTTAAGTATTTTGCTGTGCTCTAATAGTTGCATTACACAAAAGATGGGATTCTCATTTTGAGAAGAGAATGCATAATTAAACCTCAGAATGAAGAAGCTGAAAATAAGTTGTTCTCTCCCTTCCCCCATCATCCAGATTATTTTTAGGCACTGCAGCATGAATATGACGTTAGTCATTGTTCTGAGACCTCCCCATAGTGGTAGCGGTACAAAGCTCTCCGTTCCCTTTGCGGAGAAGTAAGGATTGTTCTGATTTAGAGATGGGGAATGTAAGGCACAAAGAATAACTTACCTGATACCACCTGCTGCTGGACACCTTTTATGGAACCAACAACATTCCCTAAAAGATCCCAGAATGACGTAACGCTCTTGAACACTTCCAGTACTTCTTAAAACCCTTTTAGGTAGCCTTTGAAGTTACTGCTGAGCCTGGGAAGGTTAACTGATAGAATTCTGTTACGAGCTAAGCTGTACACTTTCTGGAGGTTTGTTCTGTTTTCATTATTTCTGTCCCTTTAGCTTGCTGGCAAACAGTATAATTGAAGTACAACTAGAGTGTATGATAAGTAACAAAATTGCTGTATTTGAGATTTGATAATCTGTGATCACTGATAAATGATAGTTAGAATGTAAATCATTAACTTGCTAGTTAACTAATATATAACTTCAAAATAAATATATGTTCATGAAACCTCTGTTACTTGATTACTA
>WAAG01027584.1:748-20480 GCA_013390105.1 Tichodroma muraria | reverse complement strand
AAATATGGGAGGAATTTTCATGATATAAATGTTTTCCGGGCGGCTGTTATCATGAAAAGTTTGTTTTGTCTTGTTTTGTTTCAGTTTTTTAGTTCCATAGCGAGTAAAAGATGCTCCAATCTCTAGAAGAATTGAAGAAAGACTATTCTAGAATTGAAAAACTGACTGAAAGTTTCTAAATGTAATTTCTGTATGTTGTTAATGAGAGTGAGAGAAATTTTGGTAATAGAGGAAGAATGTTTGAAAGGTTTCATTCTAATTCTAAGAGTTTGTTAGTTGTTTTTTTTTCTTCTCCTTCTTTCCTTTTTGTATTAGTTAATAAAAGTCTGTTCTTTTCAAGTTTAAACCTGCTTTGCTCTTGATTACAAAATTCCTTTTCTTTTGGCAACCCAAATTGATAGTTTTTTTCCTGTCTGGTTCACAATGAAACCACGACATTTAGTTAAAAAGTAAACTCACAGTCTTTGTTTAGGGTGTACAATATGCTCAGGGCACTCTCAGAAATGTCATAGTCTAGCTGTCAGAAGCATGAAAAAAAAATATTGTGGAAAAGGAGAGTGAACATTATCTTTTCCAAAAGTACATCTGAAATTCTGGAAATTGAGATGGAAAGGGATCTGAGAATGCCTAAGGCCTCTCATGCACTAAGAGGAGAGCCCCACATGTCCCTGCTAGCTGGTGCACAGAGAATGACAGTAGGAAATGCTTGAATAAATGTTACCTAGTAAAGTTCATGTTTGGTGAGTCAGATTCTGTCGGAGGATTCAGAGGGGTTATCCACATGTTGCTACTGTTCCTAGTACTGGCCACAAAATTAAGCTTCACTCCTTAAAATTACTATAATTCATTCTTTACCTGTCACACTAACCAGACCTCCCATGGTTTGGTCTGTAAGTGCTGGCCGGCAGGGGTGGTGTTGCAGGAGTCATTCTCTTCCCTTAGCACCTCCACAGGTTTCTCTTGATCATCTCACAGTGCCTTTCCTAGCCCTTGCCTGCTGCCACTGAGATGACAGAAGCACCTTAGATGCAGTCCCCATGTCCTGTGAAGGGTCAGATTCCTCCACACAGAGCTTACAGCTCCTTGGATGACAAAAGACTTAGGGCAAGGTAGCTGTGGACAAAAGCAAGATTTGTTCAACTCATAAAATTAATTGTCTGCATTTTGTATTTCAGCTTGTTGTACAGTCACCATTCTGCCCTAATGGGATGGGATGATGCTCTCATATAATTTCCTCACTGCCTGCCTTTTGCTTTGAGCATGAGAAGATCCTCTCCTCTTTGTTAATTGTTTTCTAACCTGAATTTTGTATAACAAGTAAATCCTATTAGAATATCTCCCTATTCTACCCACAATGCAGAATACAGCTATTCAAGTCTGTTCCAATACCACTGTAATCGTTGATCCAACAAGTTCAAAGTCTGACTTCTTTTTTTTCTTAAGCAGATATGCTCAATATAATGAAATATCTTGTTGTGTAATAACCAGCTGTTATCTTAGTCTTCCTCCCAGTAGAGCTTGTTTCTAATACCAACAAGGGATTTTCCACTAGCTTAATTATTTGATCTCATGATTCTGAAAGTGTTAGGAAGAAAAGAAGAGGGGAAAGTAAGCTGGTGTGTTTATTTTAATGGAAGAAGGAATGTTTTGGAAAACCAAGCTCTGGTGATTTTCTAATTCATTTAATTTTCTGGATGATAGGGTCTCCTTAATTTGACCATCTGTTTATTAGTGTTTGAATATGGATGAAGATGGGAAGGATATGCCTTTCCACATGAGGAAATGGAAGTGTGCAGAACCTCTGATGAAAACTTAAGTCATATTCTGAAAAAAAAAAAAGAAAACAAACCCAAAAGCAAAAAAACCCATGACATACTTAACCTTGTTTATACTCTTCTTTACAAGCTCTGGACTTTATTCAATCATGCATTTTATTCCTGTCCAGCCCCACAAAAAGATTCTCTGGAAATAAAAAATGTGATTTCCTGCTTTAAGTCTTTTGTTGTAGACAGCTGAGTTATGTCTACATGGCAGTGCTTTGCAGAGCCCCTTTGCAACCCTAATTCAGCACAAAAGCTGCAGGACACCTCAGCTCAGGTAACTCTGCAGAGGGTGAGCTCTGCTTGAGTTTCCTCCTGTGGGCCAAGATTAACTTCTCACTCAGGAGGGACAATATGTCCCTTCTCTTAAATTCTATAGTTTTGAGTCAAATTAGTTATCAACGAGTGCCTATATCCATCTAAAAATAGGTTAAAAGAGAGCAGATAGATTTTATCTACACCTGGTACATGACCCTTAAGTGTTTCTTTTCTCCATTGTTTACAGATGGAACTTTCAAAACCTTCTTGCAACAAATATCTCCTTCAAATTTTGGCTAAATTTAGGAGGAAAACTCAAACACATCTAACATACATCACATCAGTTGTACTAAAACCAAAGTTAAGTCTGGTTTAGATGTATTAATTATAGCTTACTTTTTTTTTTCTTTCTATAATTTCATGTTATACCTCATCAATCAAACAGCATATGTGAGTCTGTGAAGCCTCAAGGAAATCAGTCAAATCCTGCCAG
Source organism: Tichodroma muraria (assembly GCA_013390105.1). Taxonomy (NCBI): domain Eukaryota; kingdom Metazoa; phylum Chordata; class Aves; order Passeriformes; family Sittidae; genus Tichodroma; species Tichodroma muraria. The sequence continues at coordinate 17,909 of WAAG01027584.1, read as the reverse complement.
TACATTTTAAATAAATGTCAGATCTAGTGTTTTGAATCAAAGCACCATCAAATTCAAAGTAGTCTTTTTAGGTAAGAAGAATAGAAAAGTGCCTCACTGCCTCCTATCTGTGTCTCCCTCTTTTTTCCAATTCAATCAAGAAGGAAAAGCGTAATTTAACACATAATTAGTACTGAACATTCCAGTTCTTCAACAGGAGTCATGAGCACAAAAGTTATATTTTAAAATACAGCATAATTCTTTGTGATACAGTAACAAAGACTTGCTGGAGACCATCCAAGACTATTTTAGCCTCACATTTTTATAATTAATTTAAAACAATTAAGGATTCAAGATACTCTAAGATATCAGAAGAAACTCCCAAGCTTTTATTTTATTCATTAGGTTGTTTTGTGGGGAACGGGGAAGGCCTTTTTATAAAACCGAGTTCCCAAGACAAAATAGCTGAGCTATTCTTCCCTCTATGCCTTCTGCCTTTTGTGCTTGCATTGTTTATCTGCATTGCTTCTCAAACAGCGTTTGCTCACCAATTGCAAATTTTCTGAGATCAGTTTTGAGGGCAATAAATCTTTCCCACCATGGAGACAGGTTTTTCAGTGTTAGCCACCTGCTCCACATAAAAGAAAACCTGTTACTGCGAGGCAGCAGGGCAAGGATCAATTCCATGAAAACAGAACCATTTGATTCTCTAGTAAGAATACAAACAAGAATGTAATTCTACTGGGTTTTACAGGTTGTACCTGCGCAGTTATTTGGTATCCAGCTGCAGCATATGGAGGACCAACCTGTCACAAAGTTTTATTTAATACTAGAGATGTGGCGCTGTCCTCACTGAGCGTCCCCCTGCAGACACAGCACCAAAATATACAGCAATGGACCGTGCCAAACAGCACAGAAAATGCCCCAAAAAATGAAAAAAATAGCACAATATCCAAATTGCAGGCTGGTTTCCAAAGGAAGGAATGCTCAAACTGCAGCCCAACTGGTGAGCATCTGGTTTGATGCTCAACTATGAAAGTTCTCAATCTTTTAAGCTGAAAGATGCATCAACCCCCCCAAAATTAACTTTTGCATTAAACTGGTTTTCTGATGAATGAAAGACAAGACAATATCATAACACTTTTAAATAAATCCCTGTCTCTAAGTAGCTATGAGCAAAAGTTACAAAATGAGATGGATAATTAAATTGCAGAAATAGGCAGTCATATTTTTCTCATTTTAATAAAAATAAAATGGTTGATAGGAACTATTCTTTGGAAAATTAAATAAAACAAATGTTAATCTAATACATAGACAAAAGAGACATATTAGTTTATTAGTTTAGCCATTTTAATGAATTTAGAAATGGTAATTACATACGAAAATTCTTGTAGTTGGAGAAAAAGTTTGAATAGGTGAAGCAATTTTATTTCCACATTTTGTTTAATTTTATTAATACTTATAATTATGAAAGTTCTGTAAAGGGAAGAAAATTAAACCTTTCTATAAAAGATTTTTTTCCATAACTTAAACTACGTTCATTAATTTACTTCAATTCTCAACATTAGGAGTACATGGATCCCCATAAAAAGGAAAAAGTGTTTAATTCTAATCTCACAGATATTGAACTGCTCACAGTTTACTCAAATCTTAATGATTTAAGAGCAAATCTTGTTTGTATTTTCTTGGATCCAGCTAGTCTTAGGGGCTTAAATAAAAATGACAGAGAGAGAGGAAAAAAAAATAAAAGGGGAGGAGAAATTAAAAGCTTTATTTAGAGATCATTTAACATTGAAAATTCAGAATATGAAGCATTGAACCAGCTGTAGTCAAAGTCATTTATTATATTTCCAGCCTTTTACTTTTCCATGAACTCTTAATTTCCTCTCTACCTTTCTGGAAATTTTGGCAATCCTAAGAGAATATTAATTTCCTCTTTGTGTATTTGTAACATCTGATTTTCTTTTCTTTTCAGAACCAGTGTAAAGATGATAATTCCTGCACGTCAGATATGAAGAGAAACTGTCACCAAATAGATATTTTCTTACATAAAGTCCAGCAAGATTTAATAAAATTGAAAGCACTCAGCAGATAAGTCCTCTCATGTCTGGATTCCTTCCTGAAATCAGTGAGAACACAGGAAAGCACACAAATGTTTATGCAGACAGGTAAAAAAACAGAGCATGATAAAAGCTAATATGAAGGAAATTAACTTTTACCAGTCAAAATCAGTACAGTTATGTAAAGGGAATTTGGAATGGCAATGGAAAATGTTATAATAATGAGAAAATGTTCAGTATCCGTGCTCTTTTTTTTTTCTTTTTTGTACATTCTAACCATGATACTCTTATTCTGTCACTTGCAGACTATGAGCAAGCATCTGATCTCTCTGGGTAATGGCAGCTCCAGATCTGCTCTCTGGAGTCCTGTGTGAATGTGTTCAGTAACCAGGCACCAGTCTTTTCTTTCCTATGTTTTCAATGTGCTTATATTTGGATTTGCTTTTTTTAAAAAACTGAATGAGCGTTTAGAGGAAGAAAAAGAGGCAAGTCTGGCATTATTGGCTACATGGAATAAAAACTTCCCTGTTCTCTGCTGCCTAATTTCTGGTTTTTACCATGAAAGCTGAAGTTATTCAGATGTTCTCCCTTTCAATTATGCTGATGAATGTAAAGGATAAAGCACTACAAAAAATTATGTAGCCTGCTATTAAGATTATGATTTTGGAGTGTCTGTTCCACCGGAGATAGTGCTGCCTAGAGGATGGAGCACTCTCCTGTCTATAATCTGTTTGGGTTCATATTCCAATTTTTCCATTGGGTCACCTTAGATAAAGGGTTGCATCTTTCATTTTTGCAACAATTTTATGTAAAATGAGACATCAACACTTTTCCTACTTTGTGGATTTGGAAAAATGTACAAATTCCTGAATAAATTACATTCCCTGATCACTGAGGACTCATCAGTTCTGTCAGATATTATCCAGGCAAAGGACATTGCCACCTGTCTTGCTCTAAGGTGTATTTATAGCCATGTTGGCCATCAGAGGGATGAGCTTTCAGGAGCTTATGAAGGTATGAGTGCTTTCCTTCTTTCACTCAAACACTGGATGATTCATTCTGCTATGTAAATTAGCCATTGTGAGAATTCTTTAATCTTGAGCACTTGCCCTAGATTTTCATTTCTAAAACCAGCTCTATACTGACATGAAGAGACTCTTTCATCCAAATTCCTCTTCTGTGGGCGAAGTTTGTGTGCCCAATGTGCAGAAGAAGTAGGGCAATCTGAAATAGCCTCTTTCTCCCAGTAAATCAGTATTTTTAGTAAACCAATATTTTTTTAGCACAGCACCATGAGGACAGGCATTGATCCTTTTGTGTCTTAAAACACCTTCCCCCAACCCCTCCCTTCTTCCTGGGCTCAGCTTCACTCCTGATTTCTCTCGTTCCTGCCCTCCAGCAGCACAGGGAGGACAGGGAATGGGAGCTGTGGTCAGTCCATCACTCGCCGCGTTTGCTGCTGCTCCTTCCTCCTCAGGGGAGGATTCCTCCCACTCTTCCTCTGCTCCATCGTGGGATTCATCCCACAGGGGACAGCCCTGGTGCTCTGAAGGCAGGTGAATCACCCAGCTTTCTGCCTCAGATCCCATTCTGCTTCCATTCTTCACCTTTCCTTGCTTGCCTTTTTAATCTTGATTTTTGCTATTATATTCTTCATTATTTATCTCATTGTTATATTTTTGGCACTTCACTAGAAAACTATACTCAGCTAAATAAGAAAATGGAAGTCGTTTCTTTCCTCTCTGAATGACCATGTAGCTTTCACCATGTAGCTGGCAGTGAAATATGATGGCAGATAGACATGATGGCACAATAATACATAATAATTTAGAAAATTTAAATGGACATAAAATTACTCTCCACAGAAGTAACCCCCAATTAGTAACTACAGCAAGTGTCATTCTTTTAAGAAAAATACACACTTCATTTGCAGAGAGTGGCAACAGCTCTTGGGAATGTGCATTATGCATATATATATCTTTAATTTAATCTTTTGGACATTTCCAATTGGATTTATTATTATTATTATTATTGTTGTTGTTGTTCTTGTTGTTATTACTATTAATTTGGACACAAATTTTATTTGTGCCTTGTTTTATATTTTTATTTTTATATCACGCTTAATTAAGACTCTATTTAATTTTACTCAAATTTAATTTTTCTGTACTGGCATGGGTAAACAATATATTTCTCTTCCTTTGCTTAGTTTCCAGTATCCTTGTCAGGTGTGGTGACTGCAACTACAAATTCCTGATGCCTCTCCTAAGTCCTTGTTAATATTTCAAATATGATCCAACTTCCATAGAAAGTTTTAAATTAGGCTTTAAAAGCTGGACCTAAAACAATTTCAAACCAGTGGACAATGTATTTTGATATACAATAACCATCCTGCATTTTCACGGTGTGCAGTTTTGTTTTCTGACTTTTATAACCACTTCATGACACGGGATTCTCATGGACTGAAAAATCTTAATGCTCAGATTTATCAATAAAAATATTCATATCTCATATTGGTTTTCATGCTCTCTGCCAAATGTTATATTGTCTATGAATTATATTTTCCATTAAGTTCCATTACTGAGTTGGTAACAAATCCCCTGCTGCTTTTATAACATTGTTGTTATGGTTTCTCCACAATTGATTTTGAGGTCTTACACAGAAATATAACACCCAAATATATTAACCAAATACAGAACCCTCTGCAAGAGCAAGACACTGGGCAAAATGAGATTTCTTTTTGATTTACACCTGGCCAAGTCTGATTTGCAAGGGATCCTGCTGGAGACTGAAGACCATCCCCTGGTTCTTCTGTCACTGTTTTCCAGGAATATAGCTAACCTGAACTAAGCAGATCTAAGGGAGAACGTGCTGGTTGTGGAACTCTTTTTAGTCCTTCGGGAGAAGTCAGTGCAGTTTAAATTCAAATTACACTAAACACTTCCTTGTGTGATGGTACATGTCATTATTAATTCCCAAGGATCCTCATCATCTTTCCTGGGCTACTTCTAGGGAAATTAAATGACTTCCTGATACTCAAGGATCCTTCAAGTAAGTGAAAGTTACCCATACATAGGTCAGCAAATTTTGGAGTTAACTGAAGCAAACATTTACATGATAAAGTCTAAAAGAAAAACTTTTCTCCTCTTACACCCATGAAAATAAAGGGCAAGAAGAAAAATAGATGGTTGTGACATAATTTTCCACAGAATTATTATTTCTCATTTTAATTTGCAGTGAAATAAAACATCATCAGAATTATTGGAGCATTGATTCAGTGTTGTAAACTCAGGATTGTAATGTTATTTGAGGTACCAGACATCCTGTCCAGACTGCAGCTGCCACCCCAGAGAAGCTCCTCTCATTGCTTTGTCCCATCTGTCAGCCCAACACAAACCTGTTCAATGTCCCACGGCTTCTGAAATGGCATGAAACACCTATATTGAGACAATATTCATATATAACAAGGTGACCTTGTTGAAGTTATTTCCGTTAACACATGCTCTGGTCTGGGCAGGGCGCTCCCGCCCCTCTGGCTTCAGCACATTGGTGACACCCGGCATCCTGCCCAGCTCCCCTGGGAAATTCCAGCTCTTCCCACCCTGAAGGCTTCTTACTTGTGTTCCTAACAAGCCTTAGCTGTTTCTTTCGACAAGTTTACTGTCAGTTCCCAGAAGGAATTCAGGAGATATTCTGAACTAATCCCAGGGTGTCTTGTGTTTATAGTGCTGGCAGTCTGGAGATGAGATCCCACCTGTCCCTCCTGTAATCTCATACTGGTTTTCCTACAGACTCTGGGTGGTGAGTTTATATTTTGCCTTCTGTTTTCATCTTTTCCACAGTGATCTAATATCATTCTTATTAACACTGAATTTACTGAAATCACTAAAGGTAAGCTGATTTATATCATCTGAGGATTAAGCCCATCAGTTCTCCTAAACCATATTTGCAACATACTTTGAAAACTTTAATCCTGCTAATCTGCTGAAAGGAGGATGAAAAAAGGTTTCAATATAAAAATAAAAAAAGTTCTTATTAATTCCTCAGTGACGCTAAGTGATTTCTGGATTATAATAACACCAATGAGAGGAGAATCTATAAATACTCTTTCAATCAAAAATAATTATCACTGCAATTCTGGGACCATTTCATAGTTTCTGTGTTCTTGGTTTTGTTTTTTCTCTTCTCTGTAAGCATAGCCTTCATACATTAAAACCTAAGAAGGAGAAAATTCAAAACATACCTTAAATTAATGATTTCTGAAGACTTTAATAATGTGAGGCCCTGTATGATGAACTGGACCAAAGGTTCTAATAAGAAATCTGTAGCCCACCAGACTCCATCCCCATCTGGTCACATAAATATGGTGTTTCTTTCATTCCACAGTGCATTTTCTGGCTGAGTTTGAGCCAGACAGATTTTTTTACCAGGCTCTCCACATCTGTGTCTGAGCCCCTTCCAGTGCTGCATTAGGCAGCACAGTTGAGATCCACCAGGTTGGTTCTCTCGTCCTCTCCCCAGGGCAAAAACTATTCAGCAATTAAGAATTTCAGATGGGAATATATATATATATAATTAGACTTGCACTTGTCACTTGAAGCAAAAAGTAGGGAGGAATGCAAAGGTCTGGGATTTCTCCAAGAATTTATTCCACGTTCCTGTCAGACTGTTAAGGGAGCCCAGTGAAGACAATGGTCTGTGATCAAAGGAATTAATAGATACCTCCTTAGGCAGTCTCAGCCTTCATAAAAGATGCTGCAATACATCTGTTGCCACCTGAAAACCTTAAGGGTCTTGTTGTACAGCACAGACCAACCACAGGCAGCCTCTCAGGAGTCAGGGAGCAGAGTTAGGCTCAAAAAAAGATATTTTCATCACCCTGCAGTAGCACATAGTGTGCTGGGGTTTCTCACACCAGTGCTGTCCACAAGAATTTGTATTTCAATCCAGATGACCCTTCAAACAGAGCCAGTCTGGAAAGTCACATCAGATTTGCATTTTAATCACTTTATTTTCACACTTAATTATATGTATTTTTAACAAAATGTGGTTGCAAATGTATCAAATTCATCTGAAGAAACAGGCTTTTTCTTTTTTCCTTCTTTTTTTTCCCCTTACTCAGAAAATTAAGTGGCAAGAGTATGATTTCATGAACTCATTTTTCAGCATTGTCATACAATTTTGAAAAACAATTTGGAAAATCAATGTGAAAAGTTACTATCAAAAGTTCAATCTAAGGATAAACAGCCACATCTTCATGGAAAGGAAAAAAGAAAGTAAATTAGCATCTTAAAAATGCCTTTAAAAAAAAAAAAAAGAAGAAGAAAAGCAGCAGGGAAGTTATTTAGAAATATATATTTGCTGCTTTGATTTGTCAGTAAAATACCAAGTTTTCCCTTCACATTCCCTTCACATTCCCTGCAGTCTCTGCCAGTTCCACACCCTTGTATTTCATTCACAGCCAGTGATTATGTTTACATGGTCTTGAAATGTCGTGACTGAAGTCGGAGCCAGTCATGCGGTTAATTTAAAAACTGACAGATTGTATAAACTTTATTAAACAAAAATAAGGTTTGCAACAGCAATGCAGAAGACTTTGTTGCTACGAGCAAGTTGTGCTGAAATACATGGGAATTTTATGTTCCATTAATTCAGTCTTTATTGCTTCAGAATTTTCTTCCTTTCCCTCCTTGCCTTTTTTTCTCATGAATGATTAACACTGAAACCGAAACAAAAAAAAGAGCAAGAGTTATAAAGCAAGAACAAAGAAGCCTGGTTCAATCAAATTTTACTGCAAAATTTCTTTTCTTCCAAATGTTTTTGCGCTTGACTTACAAAATTATTGTTTCAACAGACTAGATTTTCGATTTTCGAAGCAGAATTTGGAGCTCAGGGCCATTTAACTTCTCTTGCTGTTTCTCAGTTCCAAGACAGAGGATTGGAGATTTTGCAAACCCGGGTTCTAATGATGACCCAGTCACTAAATTTTGCATCAGTTTGGGCAAACCATTTATTTGAGGCTGATTTTCTGTTCTTTTTCTTCATCTGTCTTATGCAGTCCATTTGAGCTATTTTTCCATTTAGCAGTGCCTGCTTTAGAAGCCAGAGCCCAGGAGTGAATGCACACATCTGTGTACTCCACTCCCTTTCACACAGAGACTCTCACAAACCTTTCCTTCAGTCCTTTGATTGCACCTTTGCTGTGCCAGTCCTCATCTTGCCCTCCAGGCAGGTGGAACTGAATGCACCAGTCCCAACACAGCCTTTTCTTCACGCACATAAACATTTGGATACTTTCAGGTGTGTAAATATATCCACACGGATACAAACCAGCATTTTAAACGGCATTTAGTAGGCATTTTAAACAGCATTTAGTATTTTACTCGCCTTGCCCAATATTAATATTCAGAATTAATAATGAGTTTAACATATTAAATTTCATTGTTAATAATCTGGCTCCAACTAGGAGTGTAATGGGAAGGGGCATAAATGAAAATCAAGTGTAATGATATCCTGGTAGTACCCTTCATCATTTGGAGATGTGCAAGAGGGATGTCACCAGAATTCCTCCATTATGAGCAAAGTTCAATTTCATTAAGGGCTGAGGCAAAACACCTTGTTCAGGCTGAGACCTGAGAGCATACAAATGGACATTTACGATGCAGAAGCAATTGGTTATTTTTAAATGGCAAAGAATCACCCCAAAGAGAACGCAGGGTGGGGGTGGGGGGCGTTGAGATAGGCATTATCTGTATCCAGCTATACAGAGAGATGCAATCCGTGCCCCAATTTGGGAAACATATTTTGAGGAGAAAACAGGAGAAATTACATGGAAGAAGCTGTTAAGAGGAAAGTGAGCACAAAGCTGTTTGGACACTCATTAGAATGTGGGTGCAAGCTTCTCTGAGCAAACCACAACCTTCTTAAAATGAAGCTGCAAACACAATCCCCTTCTTACTGTTGCATGTTTTCCAAGCAATATACCACCATAATGCTCAGCATCATAAACATTTTTATTGCTCCAAGTCCTGGTGAAATCTGTGGTACCAAAGCCCTGTTTATTGCACTTGGACCTTGTGCATTATGGAATTGCTGCCTGTATTGGTCATAAAACAGCGTTCTGGTCACAGAATATATCCCAGCAGCCATCTGAGCCTTAGTCTGCTGCACCTTCTCAGGCAGTATTACCACAATTTATCCTTACTCTGCAGAATTCTATTAAAATCAATAATGCAAGCACCTCACTCACCAAGCAGAGTGTGCCTCATAAAGATTGCCTGCAAAAGCCTTCCATATATTACTCAGTAAGTTGCCTTTATGAAATATACATGGGACCAAATTGCAGACTTAATGTTTTATGTCTCTTTTATCTTCTTTCTGTAAAAAGCAGAGAGAACTCAAGCGTACAAGCAGGCTTCCTGTTTACCTATCAAAATCTGGAAATCCAGAGTATTTATGGGACTTAAAAGTAAAATGGTAGATAGAAGTAAAAACTGATAAATCAGGTAAAAAGTCTATATGGATAGGTCCACTCTTTGCATTGCATGCTATTATCAAAACACCTATTTGCAGAACTATGAAAAACAGCCAAAGGAATCTACCTTTAGTGAGCAAACCAGAATTTAGGACAGAGGAGGTTTTGAGAACTTATCCAGATCACCTACAGACACATTCATACATTCTTTAGAACAGAATATACTTTATTTATCCTAAAACTGACACATTTTTTCCCAGTCTTTGCTTAAAAATCACTGTTGATAAGGATATTCCCTCAGAAATCTAGTCCAGTGCTTCACTACCCTTAAAGTTATAAAGGCCTTTCTTAATGTTCAGACTAAATATCCCCTGCTTTAACTTCAGCCTGGTAAAACTTGCACTCTGAGGAGCAGACATGGAGAATTTATGGCCTTCTGCTTCTCAGCAACCTCTTATGTACCGGAAGATAATTACCACGCCTCCCTTTGGACTTCTGCACCTTAGACTAAGAGAATCCAAATCTTTCAGGCAGGCAACGAGGCAATTAAGAATTCATGCAGCCCAGGAAGCTCTTAGCGGAGGTGCCTGAAGATTTGGTCATGCTAATTTTCAGAAAGGAGAATTTCTTTGGAAAAAATGAGTAACACACGAGGTGTGAACATCGTTCCTAGACAATGACCACTGCTACCAGGGCTTTGAAGGAGCTGGGTGAAGTGTAGACAGGAAAGCCTAAAAGAGATTGCTCCTGCTGTCATGCTGCGAATGTTGGGAATTTTTAGGGAGTGAACCAGCTCTCAAGGAGAGGGAAAAATGGAAAACAGTGGCCTTTGGATGAAGTTTGCCCTTCTCCTTAAGCTTTCCTCCGCACCGGGATTTTTCTCTCCAGAGCAGTGCTGTGATTTCTCCTGACAACATGAGCTCACAAGGACAGTTTACCCAGCTCCCCATCCCTCAGATATTTTAAATGTTTCAGAAGGGTGGGAAGCCGAAAACTAGGGGGCTTACCTGCTGAGCATAGATACACATTCAGACAAAAATTGACATTTGCAGGGCTTAACCACACATTTTCCTCCTCCCTAAACCTCCCGGATTTGGCTTCACAACCTTGAGCACCACCTACTGGCTTCCCCCTCTGCCGACTTCGTGCATCTAAACCACCAGACATTGTGTTTGTCCCACCAGCACATCGCAGGAGCTCGGGGTGGAGAAGAAAAGACAGCTTGAGACCAACCCGTAAGTTGGACTCTGTTTCTATAAAATGTTTGTCAAACAATTTTGAGTAATTAACAATTTCATAATAATCAAAGTCTGTGCCTGGACAATTTTCAAAGAGATAATAAGGCTTAACTGAGCCAGTAAATTATTTGCTGTGCACAGTTCAACCAGCTGTACGCTGTGCATTGCAGATTCCATCCTCTCTGTTTCCTCAACTCAAGCGACAGTTCTCATGTTAAAATGATGAAATAAAGCCTACATCCCTAAAAATAATAATTAAGCACTAGGGAACAGTAAACGAGCATAATAAAGTTATTAGTAAACAGTTAGTTTCTAGCGCTGTACGAAAAGGGTGTAGCTCAATTTTCAAGTCTTTTTCAAAATTTGTTTTCATTGGAGGGTTTCCAGATTCTCTGTGTTTTTCTTCCAGATAATCACTGACAAGCTAGAGATCATGTCTTATCTTACTCATCCTGTTGTACAGAATCCACAGGTAGAGCATCCTACAGGAGTTCCATGGATGAAGACCCACAATAGAACCACACAGAGTGAAATAATTCAAGGTGTACTGAGAGTTTTACACCAGAGTCCCTCTCCTCATTGTGCCACAAGCACACAGGTTTTCCCATGTCTGTTCTTCCATTTCCTTTTGTGACCCTGTAGAGCTCAGAATGGAACCCATTGCAGCAAGGAAGCAAGATTTCCAAATGAGATGGAAATGCAAGGCAGAAATAGCATCTTTGAATTTTGTCTGTAGTGACACTTCCATGTTCTTACTCTACAGCCTAGATTCAAATGTAAATTGTGCATTTTCTGTGCCGCAAAGCACTTTAAATTATTCTTCAGCCCTCACTAATTTCTAGAGCTTAAATTCACTTCCAAATCAAAGACGTGAGGAAGGAAATATTACCACAAAACACTCATATCTGTCATTTTTATACCTTAGGAAAGGGAAATTACCATGAGATGTATGAATAAAGTTAAGCAATCTATCCATTTCAAAAACATGGTTTGGCAGCTTGACTCATGAAACTTGCACAAAACTGATTATTTTTATTTTTACACAGCCCTGTTCAGGCAGACGCTTTGTCAAGCTACGTGCACAACGTAGAGAAACAAAGAATTAATTTTTCTGTGATAACATTATATACACACCCCTAATGGAAAGTTAGTGGGTAAGTGTCAGAGCTCGAGTGTTGGACTGTTCATCATGGAATGAATTAGAATTGATATATATATGGATAGATAGATAGATAGATAGATAGATAGATAGATAGATAGATGGATGGATAGATAGATAGATGGATGGATAGATAGATAGATAGATGGATATATAGATATAGATGATATATGGATATATAGATAGTCAAAACTCAAAGTTCACACCACTTTAGGTGAAGAAAAATGAGTAGAGGGAAGCTGACTATCCATAAAGAATGGAAAAGTCCTCCAAGATCATCAAGTCCAACTTTCTGGGAAACCACATATTTTCTGTATCAGAATCTTTACAAAAGGTTTCTAAAGAGTAAACAAATTCCTTTCTGCTCCTGAAGGGCCTTAGGCCTTGAAGTAGATGATGAACTTAACGTTTCATTAGGGTGATTTAGCATGGTCTCATTTGTGCCTCACAGACCTGGCAGCAGGGCACCAGGAGAAGCCGGACTGCCCCTCCTCTGTCTGAGAGATTCCCCGGTGATGGAATCTTCCAGCTGACAGGGGACAATGGAAGTCTCCCTGCATTTCACTCCTCTTTCAACTTCATAAGCCTGAAAATTCAATTAGAATTAGCACCCACGGTACATTGCTCTTACTGTCACGCGTAGGACCTGTGCGAGGGTTTTTAATTAAGCAGCAAATGAAGCCTGACCTCACCCCTGGCCCAGCGGTGGAGCGGGATGCAGTGAGGTGTCTGCCATCACCACCGAAGGGGTTTGATGTCCCCCCACTCTCCCTGGGGCCAGCTCAGCCCCTTCATGTGTAAAAAGGGCTTGAGAGCCCAAGCGGGCAAGGGGAGAAGCAGGAGTGAGAGCAGTGATTCGTTCCCAGAGGATTCAGCAGGGGACTCTGACACACGGAGACTGCAGAGACTCTCCTGCGCCAAGGCCGGTAGCTAAAGCTGGTTAAGTGTCTCCAGCTGTGAGCCGACTCCCAGGAAGAGAAGAACCACAAAAGCCTTATCTAGGGCAGCCAAGCGTAAGGAAGTCACGCAGCCTGAAAGCCTGCCCATCATTTCACTTCGCCAGCAGTCACGACTGCTCCTTTTCAGACAACTCAGTCTGCTTTGCTTTGCTTTGCTTCACTTGGAGCTGAAGCTGTGGTACACAGATCTGCAAGCTCAAACCCAGCAGGACTTACTGTCAGCTCAGTTCTGTAGAAGGGAGAATGTTGTGAATATATCAGGTGAGTTGTTTTTAAAGGTCAGAGAAAAATTTTCAGAGATAAGAGTTATCTGCTCCTTCCTCTCCCCTAACCCAAAGGAAAACTAGATTTGCACTTGCCAACATCAAAAACATGAGCTGCAGAAATAAAGGTAAAATTGCTTTGCACCAGTTACTTTTCCCAGCACTAATCACCTTTGGATGAGACTTGACTTCTCCCCCAGCCCAAAAATTCACTGTGCAGTAAGAAGTGCAGTTAAAATCATTAAAAGTTAGAGGTGGTTCTCTGTTAGATCCTTTTCTTTTCAGAACTACGTCCATGCAAATCAAACAACACCTGAAGCAGAAGGCTGGGGTGTAAACATTGCTTTTACCAGAAAGGTTCCTGTCACTTTTTCACAATGCATCAGGAAAAAATGTCCAAACCATCATATAACATTCTCAGGCTGGTATTTCCCATTGCAGCAAAGTTTTCTCTCTTCCTGTGGTTTAGTCAGGTAATCCTTACTAAAGACTCGACAATTCCTTGCTGAATCTTGCATCTGCCATAAGAATGAACATAAATTTATTTTAGTGTTTGAGTCACTCAAAAGAGTACTTAAAAATGCCTACTTTGAGTTAAAAAGAAATTTGTAGTGCTTTTTTTTTTAACTTCTAGGAAATTATTTTGGAAAAGAACAAAGACAATGCTTTAAAACAATTCAGCTCAGAACTGGTGCAGGAAATGAAGTGTTTATGTGGCTCTATTTATAGCAAGTCTCTAAAAATAGTGGTACTTTCTTCCATTTTCAGTAATAGAAGAATAGGACAATATCAGTCCTTCAAACAAATGATGAAGTGAAAGACCAACCCCAAAATTCCTTTACTGAAATAAAGGGCACCATAAATAACATGCTAGGAAGGAGGAGTCCAACAGAAAGAAAGGGAATCAAAAATTTTTGCTGTCTCACTAAAAACATGTATGACTCATATCCCAGCCTTCCTTTTTTCCCTGAGTGCCTCACTTCAGCTGGATGAATCCACCCATAATAGAACACAATCACAGAAGCCATGGCAAATATCCATAAAGGATCTGCTCTCTGACCCAGAGAGGAGGAGACCTGACTGCAGAGCAGGGGTTGGCATCCTTGTCGTATCTCAGGCTGTGTTCAGAGTCAGGATGCCTGTTTTAGAGGCAGGATGCCTGTTTTAGAGGACTCACATATCTATGAAGAGGTGGATCACCCATGTATGTCTCTCCACAATCATAAAGAGAGCTTAAGACAATTAGCTCAGCCCCCGATAAATATGGCCAGACCAGCTCCACCTGAGGGGGTTATCATATCTGTGAACAAACCGAAATAGACCCCAACAAAATCACAGCCTGTGCAGGTGAATCAGCCCTTGGAGTATGATCTGGTCTCCTGCTCCACAGACCTGTCTGAGCCCCCACACTGCATTTCATCACTCTGCCCTTAGAATTCAATGTTCTTTTGTGTAACACCTGAACAGTTTTCTCTCTCTAACCGACAGCATTCACATTCTGCTGGGGAGACCTTGGAGAGTTTTCCCTCTCTATGTATTCAAATCAGGTTCTCTTTTTGTACAGAAAGTGTTAGGCTTTTTAAAGACTTTTTTTTTCCTCTATTAAACACGGAGAAGGAGTAAAAAGTCACTGTGGCATTCACCAGTTTGTCTTCAGGGCCTGGAAGAGACTGGGTAGGGCAGGGAGGAACCAACAATTTAACACCTCCTCTGCAGTATCTGCTGTAATAGCCCACTTACAGAAAAATGTTAACAGCATTTCCAGAAAGTTCAGGGAAAGGTAAACAAACAAAATAGTGAGGGTTGGGAGATGAAAGCAAAATGTTTTCCTTACAAGAGATACCTATCAGATGTTCTCAGCCATTACTGCCTGTGCACTGCTTTTTTCTTTTTCCTTCTCCACAAGAACCTCGACAAAAAGAACAGGCTTTGTAACAATAAAACCTATCTTCCCAGAGGGGGAAAAAAAAACTAACAACAAAACAAATTGATACATTGGAGAAATGTGTTGTCAAAATCCATAGCACAGCTTTAAGATACAAATGTGAAGGTGCATCCCTTTGTGATCAGGAGTATATCACCCCTTTGTACTGTAAAGAGGCTGCATTTTTTAATCTCCAGAATGGCAGAAAAATAAAGCTAAGCAGAGAAGTAGGGCCAGGCTCTGCCATTAGGTGCACTTGCCAGAGGCCCCAAGCAAGAAGGATTCTTTAAATTCAATTTTCTGAGACAGAGTAACAACAGTAACACTTGACAGCAACACCAAAAATTAACTGCTCTGTAAAAATACTCTGTGGTATTGTGATATTATTCGAAAAAACATTTTTACTGAAATTCCCTAGAAATAGAAATTAAATCAAGAAATAGACACATTCTTCTCAATCTTGGGTGAACAAAAGTTCTAGAGTGTAACATCTTTCACTGCTGACTTTCATACAAAATTATTTGAGCAGATGCTCTTCCCCATGATGTCTGAAAATCTTTCTTTCATGGCTTAGTTATTTCTGCACCTTGTAGGATTCTCTGGACATGAACAACATCTAGTGACCAAATAACTGAAATGTAGGATGGAAAACAAAATCTGGCCTGTCACCGGGAATCAGCAAGCAGTCAAGGCTCCAAACTACAGTGTAGGTTCATTATGTGTTCATTTAGTGTGAAGCTAATAAAAAGCTTTTAAGCACTTCTGAGTGATAATTAATTAATTCAATATTTTAATTTTTTAAAACTGATATTTTTACCTTTTATTTCAATTCAGAAAAAAATATAATATAATGAGAGCTAACAGGAAACAATGAGTGATTTGCACGGAGTGTAGGGGATAGACATTGTGAAAGATACACCCAAACTGACATTGATTAAATTGGTTGAACTAGGTCTACTAAACTAAGGTTAGATGACAGAGTTCTTTTATAGAATAGACACTTAGTGTAGATGGACTGAGCAGCATTTTGTCTTGGTCTTTATATATGATTTACTCCCAGCCTTCTTCCTTTTTTATGTTCATTAACGATACATAGCTTTGCTCAGGGAATCTGGCATTGCTGAAGGTCATTATGTGTCCACGCTAAGTAAGGCAGGATTTAGATTTGCTCATTATGGACTACCAGAGATACGTTTGCAATAATACAAAGACATCCAACTAAAACCAGAAAAAATCTGCCAGGCTTTTTACAAAGTGATTACATCTTTGAACTTCACAGCCCTTAACACGTTCTGCTTTCTTTCCACCTAGAGAAAGGCATATGATAGGATGCAAAATCACCTCTGGGAGGAGGAACACACATTTTATTTGGGTTAGCTGGTGTCTATCAATTTATGGCTTAATTTAGGCATGCAAATAGTCTAAGTTTGGCTGGAGAATTCTTTGTCATATCTATTTAAAATAGAGTTCCAGGTAAAAATTTCCATCAAAATGTATTTCTTGCTTCACGAGAAGTGGAAAAAGTCCTAAATCCCTAACTGGCTGTTTCAGTTCATCTTCTGCAAATACAAAAGCAGTGGTCATCAGTTAATAAAAAGGATTCAAATAGGAAGGGTTAAAAGTCAACAAGATTAATCAAAAAATATTTTTCTTTCTGATTTTCTTTTAATTTTCAGTGAACAGTGGTAGCAGAGTCTCTTTATTTGCCCCAGTTTGTAGAAGAGAACAGCTCCTGTGTTCTCCCCTTCCTTCCCTTTCACATTAAAGTAATCCTTTCTTGTGTCCCAGCTCTGCAAAGGCTTTCACACATCCTCAGCCTCACGTGGGTGAGAAGACCCTTTTTACCCTCAAAAGCATGAGTTAAGCCCAGGTATCAGAGTTCACAGGACAGGGACTCCTCAGGGGAACTTTTGCCTCTCCAGGACAGGTTTCCAAGAACAACTTTCTGAAAAAATATCTGTCCAAGCAAACTTAAGCTGTTGAGACACATTTTTGCTTTTCTTATTCATGTCTCCTTCTTTTTTTGTCCCTCCTTTCAGTGCCTGTATTTAATGGCTGGATTTTTTATTAATCCTAACTTGTAGAAATAGTGAGTTTATATCCTCAAA
>WAAG01027583.1:0-27165 GCA_013390105.1 Tichodroma muraria | reverse complement strand
TCTTAAAGAACTTGCTGAGCTGGAAAGTTTCAGGCTAAATGTTTTAGCTAAATCCACAAGTGTTTTGGGAAAACTTAAAGTATCTGGGAAGAAAATGCTGCACTGATAATCTTGCCAAACACTTAAAACAATACGAAGATAATCCTCTCTGTTCATCATGTTCTCTTAATTAGTAATGAAATATGTCTCTCTCCCTTTCTTCTTTACTTTGGGAAAAATAAAACAATCCACTAGCAGTAATGAGTAAATTAAGTACTACACCCAGATATAATTCCTTTAAAATCATGCTGGTCTGACGCAATGCTAAACTCAAGGTGCAGGAATCTAATTGCAATCTCAGGAATAACCTCAAAGTAATGGCACATGTTACCAGCAGCACAGGAGTAAGAGGAAATATTGTAGATCTGTGCAATTTTTTTTTCCTTTATTGGGAAAAGAAAATTCCACTCTGATATTTTACTCCGCTTGAAAATTCCTACAATGTGAATCAATGGGTACATCCATGTGCAAGGAGTTTAGCTGAATTCTTTAACCCATTCATTGGAAAATAAGTAAAAAATACTTTTCTGTTTTACTAGCAGGCTAGCACACACATCTTGGAGACATGTACATGTCTCTTGCAGGCACAAAGCAGAAGGTAAAGAGACCTATGACATCCATAGCTCATACTATTGGCACACAGTATTCCACAAAACTGAAATGAAAGACATTTTTTCTAAATTTGCAGAGATTAATCTCTATCTTTGATTTTTTTTTAACTACCCAATCAGCATACTGACTGATTTCACTCATTTTTATAAATAGCATTTATCTTCTTATTGCCATTCAAATATAATTTACTCCAGGCAGAGAGATTACGGACCTTGATTTTATCTGAAATGTCTTTGAGTCATAGTGAGTAAAATGACTCACTTCCATCATCACTGTTCAGTAAAATGATTCTGGGATATCAAAATTATCTGTTCTGTCTAGTCCACCCTGTTCTATTTATTTTCCTTAAGCTTGACTTCTGATGAACAATGATATAAGGCAATTTCCAGTTTTCCTTCATTTTTTTTCAGACCAATCTTTCACTATTATATCTCTCAACTTCCAGACCAAAAGATCTGCCATTTTTGCAGCCACTGTCAAAGGCACATTTTGCTTCACATATCCTTTGCATTCTGATTCAGACTCCAGTCAGCAATATCAATAGGAGATCCCACTGGGAAAGAAAGAGCTGATTGGTCCTCAGGAAGTCTCACTCTGACAGACAAGGAAAAAGCTTGTCTGGTTGACTTAAAAGAACGCAAAATTTAGGAAGCTATCTATGTAGTGCATGTGACACAGAATCAAATTTAGGCTTAGTTCTGGAGTCTTCAGTAGAAGACATTAAAATATTGGAGCGACACAAAGGGCCATGAAGGCGGGTAAGAGATGGAAGTGTCTGAGATACGAGGAGAGGCTGGGAGAGGTAAGTCTGTTCAGTCTGGAGCAGAGAATGCTTGGGGAATTCTTATCAGTGTGTATCAATACCAGAGTGGGGGACCATGGAAGACAGGCCTAGACTCTTCTCCGTGATGTCCACTGGTAAGACAAGAGTCAGTGGGCACAAACTGAAATACAGGAAGTTTTTTTTAAGATAAGAAATAAAAACACCGCTTGTTTATTGTAAGGATGGTTGAACATGAGAACAAGTTGTCTGGACAGGCTGTGGAGTCTCTGTCTCTGGAGATATTCAAAACAAAAATGGACATGGCCCTGAGCAATCTGCTCTAGATACCCTTGCTTTGAGCAGGGGGATTGGACCAGATGGCCTTTGGAGGACTTTTCAGGCTCAAGTATTGTGTGATTCTGGCAGGAGCTGAAATTACTTGCACCTGATAAACTGTCCCTTGGATGCATCTTGTACAGCATGCTAGGCGATTACTAAATAGATCTCTGTTCCCTGAGTCAACATTGCTTTTGCTTTAATAACAAAATGGTTAAATTTGACGTGCTTCCTGTATCCTTACCTTGGCAATTGTGTTTAAACTAAATTATCTTCTTGTCTAAATAACCAAGGTAAGGGTTTTTACTCCTCCACCTGCAAAAGGAGGAAATATTTTCTTCATTCTCTACTATACCTGCAAGCAAATAAAAGCAAAGAAAATAGAAGAGTTCAGGCAACTGCATGCCTGAGTGTGCAACCTTCAGCTGAGGTTAATACAGTCTATTAGAACTAAAACATGATGGAATTTTGTATGAACCAGATCAGTTTAGTACAATTTTTACCAGTTTCAACAAAACCACTAATTAACCTGCCAAATGAAAGGAAAAGAGCTTGTGCTGATTTCTCACATATCAAGCTACAAATAATGTTTTCTCTTCTAGGAAAGAGAATAGTGGAAAGGGTACCACATGTATAGGAAGAATAGCAGAAACTTCCCATGCGAGCATGCAGATACTATACTGAAAACTGACTGAAAAGTGGTCTTTCTGCAACCTCTATAATTTTATTTTTTTTCCCCTCATCCCACTCTAAAAATATCACTGACTCCAAGTCTTATATTTTGGTAACTAGAAGGCAAAAGAAAAAGGTGCAGCTTACTAAAATTCTGTCTTCCCCTGTAAGGGGGCTGACATTACCTTCTTTGAAACGTTGACCAGAAGAACAGTGTCCAGCTGAGCAGAAACTGGGGCAACAGCAGATATTTTCACAGCTAAAAAACTGTACCACTAGGTCAGATCTTGGACAGAAGTTCCATTTTCTCTCATGAGATTTTAGACCCGCAATTGATAGAGTAGAACAACATCCTTTTCCCCTTCCTTACCCAAAGCAGAGGCCCAGAAATGTCAGATGCACATTCTCCAAGGTAGGTAATAGTGTTGACAAGGCAAAGGAGCCCTGGAGGAGTAGAAGCAGTTCATTTTCATCTCCACAAAGTGCTTTCACTGTAGTTTAGATAAAACCACGCTCTGTGTCATTTCCTAGAGATGGAGAAAAGTAAAAGCTGACCATGCAGGGGCAAAATACAATACAGAAATGTTGAGCAAGGGGTCAGAGTTTCAAAGTTAACATCCTTGCTAGTCCCAAAGACCCTCTTACATCTTCAGACTGTTCCTTGTGTTTCTGTACCCAGTATCTTCAAAGCAGCTGTTTTCCTTACAAAAAGGAAGATGTTAATTAGTAAACAGTATTTCTTTTGCTTTCATAAAATCTAACCTAAAATTACTTCCAATATCAATGCTGTTACCCTATGATAAATGCACATTTATGTGTCAGTCCTCCCTTCATAATGAATAAGTTCCATTACATATAGGAGACAGAATATGACTAAATAGTAATCCTAGAACATCTGATTTATTACAAATTCATACCCTTCATTAACATAGAATATTTTTTACCCACAGTCTTCTCCTAGGCAACCTACCTGTTTTCCTGATGCAGAAGGTGGGAGAATGGTGTCCCTGTTTTGTGTTACAATGTACTGTTTTATCATTGTGATGTGCCATGGATGTGGCACATAAAGAACGATCCAGTTTGTCAAAGTGCACCAGGGGCAACATATACTTATTCTTGCATTTTGCCACAAAATATCCAAAGAAGTCATAATGATGATGCAGAGAATGTGGAGTTTGGTTTACATCAAAGGAATTCATGAAAGTTAATGCATATCAGAAATAAAAAGGCATCTGAGTCACTGCACAAAAGCTATTTTTGAACTTATATAATCAAATATACTTACGTATGATATAGAGAGACTGTGCCAGCTATGGCACGCATATCCCTCTACTGTAATTAATCTTTTCAAGCACTTTCAGTCATTTTAGATCTACATTTACTTCTGCCTCACACAGTTGTGGTGTTATC
Organism: Tichodroma muraria; assembly: GCA_013390105.1. Taxonomy (NCBI): domain Eukaryota; kingdom Metazoa; phylum Chordata; class Aves; order Passeriformes; family Sittidae; genus Tichodroma; species Tichodroma muraria. The sequence goes on along the minus strand of WAAG01027583.1, from coordinate 23,333 downwards.
TCAGTTTTTACCATCTGTCACAGACATCAGAAAAAAAATTACTGAAACCAAAGATCATAAAAACAATTTTTAAAGCATTCTGGTTTCCATACTTTACAGTTTCTGTAGGCCTGCACATATAATTAAGACAAAAAGCGCCACGTTACTGAATGACAATGGAACGGTATCAGCAAAGAAACTTTGGCTTTCACAAGGCCTTAGCTTAATACACTTAGGTCTTGCATCATTCACATCGTGGTTCACATCTTACATTTCAAGTTCTTCTCTGTTTTTAAATAAAAGATCCAGTGGAAATAGCAGGGGAGGAAGAAGTCTTTGGGCAGATCAGCAGTTGCCAGGGTGTCTTTTCATGCTCTGGCAGTTGTCAGGAGTCTTACCCGAGAGCTAGGCCATTAATGAGAAGTCTAATGACTTCCATTCCTTTTCTTAAAGCATTCAGCGTGTCACCAGTATTTATGAGGAAGCCTGCTGTAGCTACAGGGACATTATGTGCTTCACTGTATTTCAAGCTGAGAGATGTTGAAAATGGAGCATAAGTTTATCTATTTTGGGGTGGATTTTTTTGTTTTTTTTTTTTTAAAGTCTCCCTTTCCTTCTGTCCTTTGTAAATAAATGTGCCACATTCCTCACAGCCTGAAGCTAAAGAAATATCTTCAGGCTTGTTGCCAGATCTATTTTCCTCCAAATATCTACCAAATCACCAGAAGCTCTTATTAACTGAGTGAACTGAACCTTCAGACAACAACTGTTCCTGTCCCTCCTGGGGATTTTCTATCTGCATATAGTAAATAATTCAAAGTTTGAAGTTTTGTACAGTTATTAATTTAGTTTGCTTTATTTTTTTCAAAGCTATCAATGGACTTAGCAAACAAAATGGTGGGTTTTAATACTGAAAAATTTGACCAATTGAGGGGAAAAAAATCCATTTAGCTAGATCCATTTTCATTTGTATTCTTACAACATACTCTCTTTTCAAATTTCCCAGAGGTAAATTTGTTTTCCTTACCTTCCTGAGACCATGGCAACTTGTTTAGACCCCAGTTTCACAATGCTGCCTTACTGAAAATTTCAGAATCACAGAATGGGTCAGGTTGGAACCAGGGACCACAGTGGGTCGTCTGGTCCAACCCCCCCTGCTCAGGCAGGGCCATCCCAGAGAACACAGCACAGGATTGTGTCCAGATGGTTCTCGAATATCTCCAGTGAGGGAGACTCCATATCTCTCTGGACAATCTGTTCCAGTGCTCAGTCACCTGCACAGTAGAGAAATTCTTCCTCATATCCAGGTGGAACTTCCTGTATATCAGTTTCTTCCCACTGCTTCTTGCCCTATTGCTTGGCACCACCAAGAGCCTGTTTCCATGCATGCAAGCATAACCTTTTATATTTGTAGGAGTTTTACCTTGATTTTTTAGTATTTGTTTATCCTCTGGCATCTATGTTATCTAACAAGTATTTAATACAAGTGAACCTGTCAAGATTTGAATTTAAACCCTTTCTTGTTACTTGTTTAATTACCCACCTACCTAAAGGATTAAATATATGAAAAAGAGAATCCTGGAAGTGAAGTGACAGTCAATAATAGCAAAATACTTTAAAGTGTAGAAATACCATCAGAATACTAATTCAGCTCTTAAAAAGCTTAAATTTTTCCCCTGACACATTTATTTTGCTATTTCTCATGGATGCAGAAAGACGATTCCCTCTTCTCCAACATTCCAAACAGCTTTGAGTGCACTATTGATACCTTGTTCTCCAATACATCACCAGTAGCCTTAAAGATTAAATAAATTATGTTCCTCAGCAAGTTCCATGATCTTTTCTTGTGGTGGTTGTGCAAGCATGATAAATACACAAATTCTCTTCCCATTTTTGAAACTAGAGGAACTTTTTGCCTTGTGTCCATAGAAAGCTCCTTTCAAATCAGATTTTTTTTCTTCAAGCGATGGAAATAGTGTTATCCTCCCCTGTCATGCCATCTCCATTTCACTGGAGATGATTTCATTCCTCTTGTGCTCTTTTTTGGCCTCACAGTCTAAGGGAATTGCACATCAATGTTCAGAGATAGGTGTCTGACTTTATAAACAATTTTGGCTATGTATTAAATGATGATTACAGGGAGATTAAACATTAACATCACTTATTTTCACTTTTTTGCCACTGTAGACCCCCCTTCAGATGATCTAGTGTGAGCACACAGTGACATTTTGAGAAGGAATCAAGAAAAAATGGCAGAATTTTTACTGGACACTCTAGAATTTTATCAGATGTGCAAAAGTATTTCAAAGCAGAAGTTTTGCTTTTAGTAAAAGCTACCTGAAAAACTACTGAAAGCCAGTTATAATCGCACTTTTTTCAGTGTATCTTTATGGCATTTCATTGTGATTAAGTATCATGGGGTGGTAAATGAGTCATAGAACAGCACAGAATGAGGTGTTAATATCCTCAGTTCTGTATTTTTTTTCTCTTGCTATGACTGGAATTGTCCTGTTATTCTGTATCCACTGGTACATTTGTGACATATACCTTCAGCTTTAATGTAGCTACATGTTCTTTGGATGATAATAAAAAATTGAGCTGGAGTTTATATCTTTATTACGTCAATGATCTCCAACTTTTTCAGGCAGTTTTAAAACTATCTTTTCTTAAATGACTCATAAAATTCCCCATGTAATGTGTACTCCCCATAACCAGGCTAACAAGACTTAGCTACTGCTCAGGAGTCTTCTAGAGCAATATTTGTCATAGCTCCTGCTTGGTGTGCTCAGCTAGTAACAGCACACAAAAGCAGATCGTATCATTAATCTCAGATTTGATAGAAATAACACAAAGGTAGAAGAACCGATTAAAATAAAAAGAAATATTATCACAGTCAAAGATAAGTGTTGACCTAAACTTCTCTGAAAGCTAATGCACTAGCAGCAATAATTCAACCCCCTAATGTCCACTGCCTGAACATGCTATCATCAATCAGGAAACTCTCCCAGGACTCCAAGATAAAACCAAATGGAAGGAGTATTTGTGTGGGGCTGTTGTGCTAAGTGAGGAACAATCTCAAATGCCTGTGAGGTGAGGAGTGATACATAACAAATAGAGGCAAATTTATAAAGGATTTAGGGCTAATCTCTGCTGGACTCAGGCCCCCTGAGACATTGCATCTTGGGGAAAAAATGGCTGCCATTAAAAATGGCTATTTATTGCACTGTGATATTTTTGACTTACACGGTTTGCAGTATTCCCTTGAGAAATCTCCTAAATACCATGGAAAATAGATCAGTAGTCAATTGGAATTATAATGCCTAATGTGGGAGGTGTATTGTAAAAATCAATTTAAAGCACAGGTCGGAGAAATCAGACAAAGAAACACCATGACTGCATACCATCAATGAATCTGACTCTCTAATTATGATGCAGACTGTTATGAATCCAAGTGTTATTGCATGAAAGAGACTTATTACTCACAAAAAGCTTTTTAATTGCCTATGTCCCAAGGAAGGGACATCATGAAGCAAAGGGCTATTTTTTCTAGTCAAAAGTGCTGTGAATCTGTGCCTTATAGCTGGAAGCTGTGAAAAATTACAGTCATCAGGAAAAAACCCAACAACTTTCATTATAGCTAATATTTCAGTTTAAGCCATGTGAGCCATAAAGCGGAATTTTTCTCTGGTGTTATTTTTGTCACAGGAACCCCTTGTGTTTGTATGATTATTTTTAATGCTTAACCTTAAGGAATGTCTGGTTGTTATCAATATGGATGTATATATACTTACACAACTCTAACCAGTATATCAGAAGGTGGTTTTTCCCAAACCAGCAAAATGAAGCCCATAAGGAAAGTCCAAGGCAGTGAGTACTGAGCAGGTGGGGGGAGCAGGCCACCTTGTCATACTCTGACCTCCAGAGCTTTCTAAAGGAAGATTTTGATCTTCTGTTATTGACATAAGCAAATACACATGTATTCTCACTACACATAGTAGTGTAGAACAAGTACATATTCTCACTAGATAGTACAAATACAAGTAAGTGCTTAAATGGAGGTGTGCTTGTAAGTAAACAATAATCATATCTATTGCCCAAAGGTGAGTCCTCATAAAACAAACTCACTCAGAAAAAACAGTCAGTAGATCTGCTAAGTTTTCCATTAACGGACACTCGGTTCCCTTATGAGGATTTCTTTTTCAACTCATAGAAAGGCAGCAAGTAAGGAGAATGTCCTGCCTCAGAGTTAGTTCATCAATAAGCAACAAATGTGTTGGAAAGCCATTCCAGTCCATCAGTAGGTAGCAAACATTTTTTAAAGCCACTGCTGCCCAAAAAGATCTTTTAGCAAATAGAGCCATCAAGAACCCCATTGTATTAGAAAAAAGCAGTGGAAAGGCATTAGAGATGAGATTACATTTCTGCTGGAGCTAAGAAGTAAGTGAGCAAAGTGGCCCAGGTGACAGTTTACCACCTTTTCGTAATACTTGTGCTTGCCATATCTGAGACCATCACAGCACAAGACTCAGGAACATTTCCTATTTCCCAATGGCCAGCCTCAGCATTTTCCACATTCATCTGTCTTACCCTTGGGCTTCATGGTGAAACGCTGCAGATGTTCTGATATGTGAATCCTCAGAGGTAGGTAAGACCCTTCCAGCTGCTTAGTAATCTCCTTGTAACATACAAACATTGACCCCAACTGGCTACTTTCTCCCATGGTTTTGCCAACAGACACAGTCTTGCATACAGCCTTTGTATTAGGCAAAGCATTTGTTCTTGTACAGCTGGCCTGTTCTTGTACAAGAGCTGTTTTTGACACTGCGATAATCATAAAATGGTATTCTCTGTTTACAAATTTAAATCACTTTTTACATCAAATAGAACAGGGATCCAGGGGAGAAGTATCTGCATCTAAGAATGTGAGTAGTATCTCCATTTAATTTACTGAAACAGTCATTTCCCAGAAAAAAATATTAACACAGAATAATAGATTTCTATTCTGAGCTCACAGAAAGGGTTTAGAAAGGACTTCTTATAACATACTTAGTACATTTTCTTTAATCTGACAGTGTGATCATTACAGTGATTTAGAGAGATGAAGCAAAGACTAATCTTTGCATAATTAAATTAATCAGGGCAAATTTCGCTTGAAGAAGATTGTTGATGAAGCATTTTACCTGGTTTGTGAGAAAAGGAAATTCTTAATATTCCCCTTCACTCCCACTTTTTCAATATTCTTTCCTCTAATTTGATTTCACAGTATTTACATAACAGTTGTAATGGGATTTTTTCCTAAATGCCCTATAAAAGTGCTTTCTATCCTCCCCCACCATAAAAAATACTTTTCAACCATTTAAAGAGATTTAAACAATTACCAAGTAATGTAAAGATCTGTTTGTCTAATGAACATTTTTGAAGTTACTTGCAGAACTACATATACAGCTGTAGTTACTGCGCTCATAAGTCCTCAATTTTCCCAGTGCCCCTTGAATAGAAGTTCATTGCTTGCAAAAAAACCCACAAAAACAAAGTCTTTCCAAGGCAATAGCATGAGGGTAATATATTCCACCTCCAGTACAAGTTAAACCTCAGCTTGTGTTGAGGATGACTGGCAGGTTCAGGGCTCTGCAGCCCTGGGCAGCGCTGGTCTCCCACAGCAGGGCTTGGCATCGCTCTCCTCTGATCTGGGGCACTGGCTTACAGGCTGTGTGCAGTGTTTGAAGGACAGGACATAGGAAAAAGCCGCAAATCACCAGTCATGTCAGCTGTCCGCGTCTTTTACAAGAAAAGTAAGAAAGTGCATTTAATTCTCAGCTTCAGCTTGTCTTTGCTTTCCCCCAAACCTGGCTAGAAGTGGGGCACAGGCTCTGGGTGCATAAACACCTCTCTGATTGCCTTGGTCGGAATTACCATCCACCCACAAGTTCTTCCTACAGAGAGCAATACAATGATATCAAATGCAGAGAAACACTTTTAGTGGTAAAAGGAAAAACAAAAGGAATGCTAATTTCTCATCAAAACTAGCAAGTCCAAACTGAGCAGACGTAGAAAATCTGTATCACAGAAGGTCTCCCTCATGACTGAATTCTAGCAGAGATCACCTCTCATAATAAAGTTACAAATAATGACAAAAGTTATCTTTAAAAGAGGCAATGCCAACTCACGGGACATAAACGGGTTCACGTGTTATTGAATCAGGCAATTATTTCACCTGGAATCCAGAACACCCTGCTCTTCAGTCGGTGTCACACAATAATTACTCCTTCTGATAATTGTTCCTTACCAATTAATCCAAGATAACTTAATATCACTGATGTCATCCTTTCCATTACTTTATAACTTCAAGAACTTTTTATCTAAAGAATAAATCAATATGAGTTGAAAAATGTTTGTATAAATGCATGTGATTTGTAATGCAAATCACTGGTTTTACCATGCTACCTGCTCATTAAGAAAATTAAGTATAATATGCTTATTATTAAGTAAATTAAATTAAATATAATAATTAAGAAAATAAGTATAATATGTATATCCTTAGGTAATGGTATGGAGAGAAATTAAATGAATTAAAATTATTAGCTCCTTTCTATTAAAGCTTATTCATATTGATGATACTTTGGATTTATGAAGTCCTACACCTTCCAAAACTCAAAAGACCTGTTTAATATATACTAACATTTAATATTAATTATATTATTATAATAATAGCTATTATTGATTTAAATTAGCATTTATTTACTTCTTCTCTTAAGCTTCAGGATGTCCTCACTCTAAAGATACCTTCTGAGTATATTAATATTCCTCTTTTGAAAAGGAAGATTCTTTTATAAAACTTGACTCATATTGTTCAAGATTTGAAGAAAATACAACAGTATTGTGAGTTATAAGGATGCATTCCTAGCAGTCAGCTTAATACCAAAGTAAGACAGGAGAGCTGTCCACTTAATGATGCAAATACTGTTAGAGAGATCAATATACCCAGGGTGATACTGAAATTTCATTCTTATTTTACTCTTATGGTTTTATATTTTGCTCTATGATTTCAAGATGACTGATTTTCTATGCTCGTTGCTCAGTATATATGTATTTCTGAGCATTTACAGAAAAAGAAAATTGTCAGGTGTTTCCAGCTTTATGGAAATTTCTATCCTACAAGCTTCGTCCAGCTGTGTTTTCTCTTGGACTACTCATGGCAATAAAGACCACAAGAAAAAACAACCACTGTTATTCATCACAGATACTGATTTTTTTTTAAGAAAATAAATCTTTTTTGATAGTAATTTGTAGCCATTATTATGGGTATTTTTCTGCAGCAATAGTGTCAGCATCTATGACCTGAGCATCACAACCAATTCCTGATTAACTTCAGATACAGAGATGAGTAGACAATCTCTTATTTAACGTGTTGAAATGTAAAACTGTTTCAGGAATAGAATAATCTTTCGAATACTTTGTGCACAGAGAGGAACTAAAAGTATAGCACGAGAGAAGATTTCAAGGTAACTGAACCCAAAGGTTTGACAGCGCTCTTTGCGTCTTTGACAAGGCTCAGAACAGCAGAACACGCTGGTAGTGCTGGAAGCTCACATTTTTCCCCCCTTGCCCTTTCATCTTTTCAAAATTGTTCATGTCTATAATGCAGTAAAAGAAAAAGAAAAAAAGAAAGGCAACCTTTTTCTTCTTGTAAGACACAGGTTGATTGCTGTCTCTTTTTGAGAAGTAGTATTTGCAGAAATGAGGTCACTGTCTGAAATCACTCCCCCATCTGTTCTGTTTAGCCTGTGAGTCATATGGAGTAAGAAAAAAAGATTATCTGAGCCAGAGTTAACATGGAACTGAAAACAATAGAACAGCACAGCAACAAAAGAAATGACAACCCCACAGTTTTCTCTGTTCCTCTCTATTTGCTTACTAGCTTGGATGCATTAATTAAGAAAATCAATTGAAAACAAGGCAGTGAGAAAAAAATAGAGTGCCTAATTGTGATTAAAGCAAGTAAAGTGATCACAGGAGAACCATGGCAGTCAGGACCTAAAAGCGAGTATTTTCAACAAGAAATGTTGCAAATTTCATCGAGGATGAAATAATACCATTATGTCTTGTAAGTGCAACAGACAGTTGTGCCTTCTGGTCCCAAGAAATAAATCCCAAAGAAGTCACAGGCTCTGTGTACTAAGCATGGTGAATGGGGGCACAGACAAGAGCAAAACAGCAACATTACAGGTTAGAGGAGGTATGAGCATACTAGTGACACCTTGCACTCAAATCTTTTTCTGCTGTAAAGTTTGAGAAAAAAGGAAGTTTATTTCTGCACTTTTCTTCCCTATTAATTTTCTATACAGATTTGACAAAATTCTCAGATAAAGAGAAAGGATGTCTCCCAAAATAGATAGTAATAAGATTCATTGAAGTCAACGTTTATTTTCCCTTCAGATTTCTGGGTTCATCTACAGAAATAGGTCAAAATACTCCACAACTAGTTCGTGACCTAAAAATGCCACTTCAGATGTTTTGAAACTATCTGCAAAATTGGGTTTTAAAAATCCATAATAATGTATGAATGAAATAAAAACTGAATAAAGTAGTAGATCAAGGCTTAGATGCATCTTTTGACCAAAGAGCTACAGATTTTGTTTCTTTTCATGAAAAATAAAGTATTTAACATTGCACATTTGTTGTATGACATATACAGAGTTAACATGAAAAAAGACCAAGCTGAGATGTGCTTTTCTGCATGGATCTGTGGGTGGCTTGCACAGTGTTTATGTCTGTCTTCTGGAAGAGAGGAGAAACAGCTGCTCACATGCTTTTTGCAGCAAGGAACTGGGAGCTGGCATCACTTTTCACACCTACATGAGCAGGTTCACCTGCATCTCTGGGGCTGACATCAGGCCAAGCTCACACAAGAGCTCTTCCACAAGAGGAAGCTGCTGCCCTGCCACTGCTGCTAACTGTGCTCAGAGCCCCAGACCACACCCCAGCCCTCAGCCCTCACAATCAAATCTCCCTTGAGGAGGGAGGGGTCAAAATCTGGCTCTTTCCTACTTGCAGGAGTGCCTGGAGGCTAACCCCCTGCCTCCACAAAACTGAAGTTTCAATGTGTGCTTTTCTGCCCACACATACAATATCTTCATCTTGGCAGATGAACCCCAAGGCAAGTGTTTGTATAGGCTTCATCAACAGCCTTTTGCTTTCAGTCTCAAATTTATTGAGATATTACTTTGGTGCACTTTTTCAGGAATGCTACCGAAAGCGGGGAAGCCACTATTGGCAGAGAAGATACTGCCATAAACCCCAAAAAATTTCGGAGTTCATCAAAGGGCAACTTAAGCAGAAGGATTGTTTATTCAGTTCTTTGAAAGGGAAAGAGAGGGAGAAACTCATACAGTGATTAAACAAGATGAGATATGCAATGCTCATGAAAAATAAAAATGTTGAGGAAAAATACAATCAATTTTAATTGTAAACTATATAATATGCTAAATAAAGCATAGGTGGGGTTTTGTAACTTGATTAATATCTGTAGGAGGGATAGAGAATGAATATTTTTGTACATTTAACCAATGATTATTTATTAAAGCATCTACTAAATATTTAAAAAAGATTTGGCATTGGGCAAAAGCCCATTATTAGTAAACAAACCTATAAGCTCCCTACAAGTAAAATGAGAATCAAAATCAAGCCCTTATTGATGCTCAAAAACAGAAAAAAAATGCCAGTTCAGATAAATTTTTGACATTTGTTGTTTGCTTGTATTTTTAATTCAAACAAGTATTTCAAAAGCAGCTCTCACCTAGGACTGCATACTCCAGTCCTTTGCTCTTCTGAAAAGAAATTAAGCATGCAACAACCAATATGTAAACTAATAGCTGAACATGAGTTCTAAGGATTCTAAGTCTTCATTATGCAAATTCAGCTTACATTTCTAGGATCTGAGTCTGCATTTTGAGCCGGTATGAATCTTGTTCTTATCTAAATAAAAATTTCTCCCAAGTGCTAGAAAAGAAGTTAAAAGAATTTTTATTACTGCCTTAAACCTTAAACCAGCAAATTCTTCTCTTTTTGCTCAACTTTGCTAGCTGGCAATATCTCACTATTATCAGTTGAATAGCTAAAATACAGACAATTTGTAAGCAGAAATAGCCAATGCATTTGCAGAAAAATTCATTCCATGACTACACTGATCTGATGAATAATAAAATTTGTGGAATCTTTCACTTTGCCTTAACTGCAATGATAATGTCCCTGCAGGTAAAATGAGGTCAGTTCACTTTGTTCTTTCTCACCTCACCCCAGGCCTGTTCTCATAAGGCATATCAAAACCCACTAAACTAGTGCGGCTGATTGAACAACCACATTTTCCAAACATTTCGAAAGCAGAACAATAACTGCTGATGCAGCCAGCTGGAGTGTCAGCCCCGAAGGATTTACACCTATGGCTACAAAATGCCAGAGAAAACACAGAACTAGAAACTTCTACCAGCCAAGACAGTTTTTGTATGTTTCAGATGAAGATCCTATAGCTTTTTTTGCAATCCCAAAATGCTAGTAACACTCACCCCTCTGCAAAATTCTGCTGGCTCATGCCCATCCCCATAAATGCTGGAACCCTCACTGCATTAGTGACCCCAAGTTTGAGAAGTGCTGCCTAGGTATTTCCCTCCCCTATGCTATATTTGTATCCAGTCAATGAATCCGAAATCCCCCGCTAATTACCATCTAAGCTGTTATAAAGAATCTACACGTGTTACTGCATGAAAGAGGATTACTGTACTTTAAACTTAGCAAGGCTTGGTAATCCCGTGTGCCGCAGCACTGGGCACCATAAGCGATGGGGGTTTAGGGACAGCGCTTTGGGCAGCGTTCCCTTAGCAGAGTGCTTCAGCTGTCACCACTGCTCTGCTTCTCCTGCAACGCCCAAGAGGTCTGCTCATGCCTCCTGTGCCACTTGGTGAGGAGCACATGGAAAAAACAGCACAAATATGCGTGGAGTATATCATAATTTGTTTATGTGCTTTGACAAGTGTTTTAACAATTCTGTAGTGTCCTTGCAAGATGATGATGGCAGATTTCCTTGATGGTATTTATGGCCTTTCAAAATTCTTCTGAAACACGTTTTAGAGTTAATGGTTTCTGTTTACAATAACCATGGAGGAAAAATGTAGGCAGATCTCCTACCCTAAGAGGTCAGATAGTCACCTTAAGCCTATGCTTATCTCCCAATCCAAGTATTTTACACATCTGAAATTCCTGTTTGATGAACAAGTTAGTAGTTGAGGGCAGCATGAGATTTATAGCAACTGCTCCATTGCATTAAAATATGTTTTTAAATTCGATTAAATAATTTTATAAAAAACAAATAAGAATTAGCTGGTTTTATTTACAGATGGGGGGAAGATCACTTTTATTAATAACTTGCACACTAACTAAATTTTACACAGCTCCATTAAGCAGCACTGAAAATCATTTGCTCCTAAAGACTTACACAATATCTTCCAAAGCTTGTGTTCTTCTCTTCCAGAGAAGAGAGGGAACTATTCAGTCGAGAAGACGTTATCTCAAGAGACTTCAAGAAACTGACTTTTGAGAAAGGCAGTGCTTACAAGTCAAGGGAATACCCATTACACTACTAAGAAGCGTTGGAAGACAGGCTGGGAGACAAAAAAACTACCAAAAAGGTCTATTTTTAAGGAAATTTCCAGGGGCTCATCTTAAAAAGACACAGAGTGGAAGGCTTGCAAAAAAAAAAAAAAAAAACACTGAAGACAAATTGCTGAGTTACAAATTTTAAAAGATTTACGCCCCAGAACTCCTGGATTTTTCAAGATTTCAATGACAAAGAAGGTTGAAAAATGTCTGATTAAGACACCACCACCAAATCATATTGTGGTGAATGAAGAAGAAGAAAATATTTTCATTATCAATAGCAGAAATAATCATGTCCACCACAGGGCATGGTCCATTACTCATAAATTAGATTAATCAGCTACAGTAGTTTTGTATATATTTTACTGAAAATAGACTCTTTGCAGATTTTGTGTTTCTTGTCAATTTAGGAAAAAAAAATAAATCTCCTAAACTAATCATTTGCTATATCCATTTTCATCTGTGACATGTTTATCCCAAGATGTGGAAACACCATTTCACCAAGGAAGGATTTGCTTATGCAGTTAAAAAATTAATGTGAAGTAGAAATATAAAAAAATCTCCAAAATCCCAAACAATATTTTTACAGTGTATCTTAATTTAAAAAAAGAAAAAATAGAAAATCCATGCTAATTATTTTACACGTCTGCCCCTGGATTGAGAACTCTTCTGCAGATGTTACTTGTCTACAAAGATCCAAATTCTTCACAGTATTTCTTCATTGAACCCAATTCGACTCTTTGTCCCGGTACCTTCTGGCCTTGAAGTTCATGGTTAAACACCTCTCCAACAATTTTTTAACCCAAAGTCAAGATCATTTCCCTTGTGTCCTTATTCAGTTATTCTCAAGTCACTGAAACCTAGAAAATAGTTCCACAATAAACATGTCCTCTATAAAATTTTTAACCATCATGTCTCAATCCATGAAGTCAGCAGAGCAGTAAACTTCAGAAATGTGAAACTACAGTAAACTGCAGAAATGTGTAGGCAGCATTGAAGTGAAACACCACGGACCTCCCCAAAAGCATCCCATTGGGTCCCAGCAGAGAAATAACAGAAGACTACAGGGGGTTTTTTTGTTTTGTTTTGTTTTTTCCCAGAGGTCACTTAATCTAAATTTTTTTGGTGAAAAATCTTCTTCAAAGATTTTTATTAAGAGAAAGGGTATAAACTTTCCAAGGCTTCTGTTATTTCCCTGCCCTTTTTGTGTAACTTCAAATTTCTATATAATGAGTTAACTAAATTATAAAAGGTGTGATGAGACCTGTCTATAAAGGGCCAAATTGTATGCTTTTTATTGAATCCAGCTAAACTCTTTGTCCCAGCAACTCAGTACTCTAACTTTCATGGATAAACTGCTCATCTCCCCAGGAAGTCAATAACTCAAAATAAAGATTGCTCAGTGGCACTTTCCTTTATAGTGGTTATAGAAATACAGTGAGAGAAATCCACTTCAAATTAGAAAAGGTTTTAAATTTCTATGTAATATTTTCAACACTCTTATTGACAGGTTTTGTGCGTGGCAGTATCCTCAGTTTTCTTCTGATGGTGTCTTGTTATTTTTTCCTGAATGGTTAAACCTCTCAGGAAGTGCCTGAGAGGTCCCAAATATACTTCCACTATATCAGTATACTTAGCTTTCTCAGCCTCTCACTTTGGCAGTGCTCTTCTGAAATTCCTGTGGTCTCATGTCAGCTAGCATCAACAACCTCATAATGATAACAACAAGCTTTGTGGTCCTTGTATATAAATCAAGTCTCTCTGGTGTTTCCAACCTTCCTTATTTAAATGCTAAGACTGAGGGCTCCATATCTGAAAAAGGTCATAATTTGCCTCCTCCAAGAGTATTTACAAAATAAAAGGAAATCCCATGGATTTCTCTTCCTTCCTGCTCCCGCAGGGCAAATGCTTTATCATCTTTTTCTCCAAAGACAAAATCTGAAGTCTTGTAATGATCAAGGTTCTGAAAACTTATTCTATCTGAAATCTCTTTCACCATTCCTGATGGAGAACCCATGGGGAAAAATTTACTTTGAGTTGACCTTTTAAAAACTATTTAACACAGTATTTTTGTGATTAACATTATTAAATTACCTGTGTACAATAAGATATCTCTTTACACGTGTAATGAAAAGACATCTCAGAAAAAATGGGTGGTTTCATTGGCTAAGATGACAAGAGAACCAGTCCAGAGGCATGCACAGGATCTGATGCACTGCTGACTTTCTGCATAGCTGGATTTAACCTCTGCAGCAGCCATGGTCCTTTTCCAGCTGGTTCCACAAGAGGCAAGAGACATGCAAAAGAAACAGATGATAATTGAGCATTAATTGAAATTCCAAAGTTAATTAAACTTTAAAATATTATTTCTCTGTATTTTGTAATCTTTTCAATATGTAGCAGTAGATTTGCGGCATTATAGTCTAAGGTTTGCAGGGAAAGGAAGGTAAAGGTAGCTGTAAACAAGTAAGGCAAGCTTGCTGCCACTGTTCCTTAAGAAACTGATAAAGTTAGTCTGAGACAAAAGCTCTCATATTTCCTCTGCTCTATCAGTAAGTCTAAGGAGAAGGTGCTGGCTCTCCCTACATATCCTTCTTCCTTTTCCAACACACTGCTTAATCAAAAATTTTGGGGTCTGTCTTTAGCCAAGTGGCAGAATGTCATGGCAATTATATTCCTGTAGAAGTGGAATTAGTAGGAGCCAAGATACACTAAAGATGTGCAAGACTGTAGGAAAAATAGGTGCATTCTACAGAGCGACTCCAGTCTTTCTGAATGTGCATTTTCAGCTTCAGTAGCACTTTCTCAAAACATTTTTCCTTTCTCCCTCTATGACAGCATGCTGGAAACTGCTTTGCAGAGATCTTTCCTCCCTTCCCCCATGTCACATTATTCTTTACATCTTCTCTCTTACACTGAGCAAATGATGCAGAAAGAGTAGCCAGTGTTTTCCACACAAAACAATTTGTTGACTGTTAGAGGGCATATGGGCAGGACAAGCGCTGCCTTCAGCAGGGTATCTGTGCCCTCTGTCATTATTTTCTGCTCTCGCTGCCCGCTCCTAGCTCAAAGCAAGCCCTACTTCCGTCCTCTACTCAGACCATTCAGTCGTTTAAAGGACAAGAGTTTTTTTGTAGCTGTGCTGCAATTCACAATGCCAACACAGAGAGCCTCGTTCCTTCTCTAGTTTTTTGTCTAGGAATGAACACAAAAGATGGGGTGGGGGAAGGGAGGAAGAGATGGAAGAGTGCCCCAGTGTTTCTTCTGGCATATATAACATTCCTTGCAATGTTCAAAAACTTAACATATATTAACTGGGTTACCTACAGAATATTAAATCATTATAAAATTATTAAAACACCCAAGGGTAATTTATTTTCATTTCTGTAACTACAGAAGAAGAAATACAGTTGTTTTTTATTTAAAGTAATTATCCATGTCTGACAATTACTTTTTTAGCTGGTATTCAAATCTAGTTACAATTTTGGGAAGGTACTTACTTTTAAGCACATGATAGGTAGCAAACACAAATATTGCTGAGATTTTTCTATCGTAATCCACTGCTACCATTTTATATTAAAAAAATTAAATTTGATTTTCCAAGACACATTAGACACGTTCTTTTTCACATAAGTGGTTTCACAAGTCCTTTAGTGAACCTTTTTATTCATAGCCACCATTTTTTCAACAAAATCATGTGCACTAGCAGATGAAAGCAAAGAAGCAGTGTTTCAGTTCCTGGAAATTTAAAAAATCAGGTTCCATGCCAAACAACACAAACTAAAGTTCTCCTACCATCAGTCATCTCATCAGTGAACTTACTGTGAATATCCAATTTGGTTTACTACTGTAAATTAAAGAGTAGATAAAGTTTAAGTGTACTTTAAACTGAGGAAAGCTATCTTAGATTTGGTAGACCTCAGTGAAGGACCTACACAGTTGCATGGGGCTCTGACCCCCAGAGAAAGTAACAAACACGAAGTTCCAGCTAAGTTATACTTTTACAGATACTTCTATTTCTTAGCTTATAATTTTGCAATTACTGTCTCTGCTAGCTTGAACACGTAACCAAGTATAACAGTAAAAAAATGATATCACAAACCTGTGCTACGGTCTTCATTTTCTCTCTGAGAAGAAAACGTGCCTAACCTGCCCTATAATAATTTTCTCATTTAGCTGATTGTTCTTTATTCCAACCTCAGCTAAGCGTTGGACTATGGATAACATAGTCTCAAGGTATCTCCAGGAAAGAACTTGGTTGTTTCTTTCTCTGTTTGAATGTTTAGGTAGATAAATTGCATTCAATCAAAGTTATGCTTTGAGGGTAAGCATCTGACCCATTTGATACAGCGAGCTGATCAACACTCACATTTCAGTCACTGAAATGAATAGATTCCTTTCCATAAATGATATGTGTGCAATAGGCAACAGAACTAAAGCATCAAACCTTCACTGAGACAAGGAGTACAAACACAGTGGGATAAAACACTCCTTGCTCCACATAACTTTTGTCTCCTAAAATCAGTTGGAACTTCTTCATGTAAAATACCACAAATTTTGCAACAGTTCATTTATTATAGTACAGAAACAACCATGGTGCATCTAGGGAAAAGAAGGTGAATGGCACACTTCAGGTCTGCCTCCCTCTCCAAGAGGCAGAGCCAGTCTGCTGCAGAGGTAAATAATGAGATGGCAACAGAGCTGCTGCCTTCCAGAGAGGTTTCTCATGCCTGTTTGGGCACCAGTAGTGAGGGAGGAAGGGAGGGCCTTGCCCTTACTGCACCTGATGGCAATGTCCAACTGGTATACGTAGAGATCTTGAAAAAGAGTTCTGCTCCATGGTCAAGAAAAAAAACGATTATCCCTCATGAATTTAAATACTTTGAAACCCTATGCAAGGCTCAAACAAAGTATTTTTCCTTTTTACCCATAAAGTTGAAATAAAATTTGCCGTGTTATTGAAATGAAATCCTGAAATTGGGCTGGAAAGCTCTGCAACGAAAAAATGATGCTCTCTCATTGTGCCTGTTTCAAAATGGAATTTTCTCGGTGCCTGTCTGTGTCATTAGAAAATGTTATTGAAAAATGTCCCGCTGACTTCGGGTGACTGACTTACGAGAGGTAAACCTCTTCATCTCTGGGATGAAGGAAAGTGGTAATTATGTCTTGGCCCTTAGTCTTGACCTAAAAGAGTGCAACAGTGTGCTCTCTGATACTTGAAACTGATGGCAAATCTAGCTTACCTCCCTGCTACACAAGCACCTCAGGTATTTTTAGGTATAAAAATATCAGAACTATTTGTGTTCTGAAGGGTGCAGAATATCTTGAGAGCAACACTAAGCTTTGTAAGAATCAACATGACGCATTTGCAACCTTATTTGTTAAATGCCACATGATATTCCATTTTTCAGTGCTTTAGCCCACCATCTCTGCTGCAGAATTCACTGGTTTCTCCAGCCTACCTCAACAGTGAGATTTTTTTGTTCTTGCACACAGCCGGCAGTCTGGCAAGCTAATCATCCTCTGCTGATTCTACCAGATGCCTGTGAAATAGAAAGCTGCCCACCACCAAAAACTGGCAGTTTTATGACTGTGACAATTGCTTGTGGCAAGATTATAATTAGTACACCAACGTTGCTATGCATTCTAAATTGGATCACACTGATTCCTGCTCCAGTTTTTTCAGACACTCTGAATATGATTTTTAAACAATTGTGAAAACAGCTGCATGCTGATTGCCATTAGAACCAACATCCACCAGACCTCAGCATCAAGCACGGCAATGTTTCTCTCTCTGCTCCAAGAGATGGTGTCAGTGGCAAGAACTGCATCGTATTGGTCCAGGAAAGGCTGTCATTGTTGTTCCTAGAGCATAAAACATCCTTGAGTGATTAGAGATAACAGCTCATGTAATGTCTCCAAGTGGTTGCTGACATGCAGATTACACAGACTTTTTGTTAAACAGAACACTCTATACAAGGCTGTTGCTGTGATTAAATATTTTTCATGTGTTTCCATTCCAAACATTTTAAACACCTCTAAGCCAGCGAGAGTGGGTGGAGAAATATGACATGCAGAGAAAAATACATAGAAATTTAACATTTTACATATTCTTGAACAGGTCAGAAATGCTGTCCTCCTCCCTGATTGCTGCCCAAAAATCAAAAATGGCTCTCACGTCGCTGCCTGATCTCTGTGAATATGGAAGATATAATTCCATCAAGCTATTTTTTAACGTGGGTTGGTGTTGCTTAGGGAGGGGACAAGCAAGGTGCACACCTCTCTTTAAGCAGTGCAGCAGGTTATTTGCAACCTGGTGCAGCTGGCGTGAGGTCTCATGGAAGTGTTTGGTGGTGGTGGAGGAGACATCTTTCCAGGGAAGGTGGGTTCTCCTGAACCAAACAAGAGCCATCACAGGTGGTGTTTTCTCACCGCCCATAGTAAAGCCTGCCTGAGATCAGCTGCCATGCACTTGCAGACTAGTGAAACCAGCCTGTTGTGAAGTAGAGAGCACGGTGGGCATGCTAAGTACGGTTTTAAGGCACTTGAGACAAGAGTCAAGATGAGATGCTCTATTTGTGCCAGACAGCTGTGTTGCAGCCTAGAGGAACCTTCCCCAGGGATGATTCTCACTGCAGGGGTGATGGCAGGTGCCAGGACTCTGGGCCATCCCTGGCCCCCAAATCCAACACTTCTTTGGACAGACCCAGGGGGCTGCCCAGCAAAGCTTCACAGCCCACTGCACACACAGAGCAGGTGGAGGGTAGGCATCCCTTGCAACAAGCAGGATAATTTTGCCATGCATTTGCTATTTGGCTGTTTGTGAGTTATATAAGTCATAGAATGATTTGGGTTGGAAGGAACCTTAAAGATCATCCAGTTCCAACCCTCCTGCCACAGTCAAGGACAACTTTCACCAGCAGATTGCTCAGACCTCCATCCAACCTGGCATTGAATATTTCCAGGGATGGGACATCCACAGCTTCTCTGGGCAACCTGTTCCAGTGCCTCACTACCCTCAGAGTAATGAATTTTTTTCTAATATCTAATCAAAGCCTACTCTTATTTTGAAGTCACTCCCTCTTGTCCTAACATTACACAGCCTTGTAAAAAGTCCCTCTCCAGCTTTCATGTAGGCTCCCTTCAGGTATTGGAAGGCTGCAGCTAGGTAGACCTGAAACCTCTTTTCCAGGCTGAACAATCTCAACTCGCTTAGTCTTATTATGCAAGGTTTTTAGAACCACCACAAGCACAACAATATGAGATAACATTGCATTGGTTATAGCAGACTAGCACCTGGAAAAGAACACTGCTGGTCAGAGCTTCCAATGGGGAATGTTCAAAAGAACATACCAGGAGCAGTGGCTCTTGCGTCCTTAACAACAATGTGCCTTATAGGCATTTAGTGATGGCTGCAACAGATATGAATAAAACAACATTCACACACTGCCACTACATGACCTGTCCTCCCATTTTGATTTTCTACAAGGTCAGTGTAAGGTCATGAGGCCAAAAGGTTTCGGGAAACAAACTAAAAAATTGCAGAGCAATCAAAGCCATTTACAAGCATTTGCTCTAAGGCAAACACATGGAGAACAGAAACCCTGTGCCTGAGAATCTCCTGCACACAGCTCACACAGCCACTGTCATCTGGCAAGGACATGTAGGTGTCTCAAAGGGACATCACAAAGGCAGTGATCAGCAGCCAGCTTTAAAAAACTTTGGAGCTGAGATGCTCTGATTATTGTGATTTCTGTGGTCACCATCATAGTCCTGAAGACCTGAACACTCTTTACTGTTCAGGATCAGCCTTTCTGTTGCTATTGTAAAAGCCATCATCTTTTAAAAGAAAATACTCTTTCAAAACAATTTCATTATTCAAGGCCTGAGAGTGAATAAACAAATCACCCTTATTCATGTAGTGATTAGTCCAGACAAAATGAGAAGGAAAAAAAACAGAAACAAAAGCTGTGCTCCTGGGTATCTTCTTTATCATTCTCCACAATGGATCTTAAAAAAGAGAAAAAGGAAAAAAAAAAAAACCATAACCCAAACATCAAACTAATTAATACCAGCTTAAAATATCTCCCTTAAAAAGGAAAAAAAAGGAAAGGTATTAAATCAATTGTGTGGCAATAAAAAAATTTTATAAAATTAAATATTTTTATGTTAGCACAATGTAATATATTAATATTGGCCTAAGATAATATTGAAACTAATTGTAGATTAAAGTAACTCTTCCATTCCAATAGTAATATGTTTTATCTGAAGTAAGGGAGATCAGGGAA
The DNA here is from genome assembly GCA_013390105.1 of Tichodroma muraria. Classification (NCBI taxonomy): domain Eukaryota; kingdom Metazoa; phylum Chordata; class Aves; order Passeriformes; family Sittidae; genus Tichodroma; species Tichodroma muraria. The sequence goes on along the minus strand of WAAG01027583.1, from coordinate 3,417 downwards.
GGAAGCAAAACAAGGAAAAAGCCAGTTTTGGGGGTTTTATGGACCCATAGGAAAAGAGTCAGTGGGGAAAATCTCTACTAGTGTAGATTAGCAATGAATGAGGAACAGATGGGAAACCCAATAAGAGCAATAGCTTATGTTTTTTTCCAGGAATGACATAAAACAAATAGCAAACACTGTGTCATGGAGAAATTGTTTGTGCATTACATGGTTTACTCTCACTGGTGCTTTCCCTTTTTAGATGGTCTGTAAAGTTTGGTATCACATCGTGTTTGGTAAGCTGTGGAAACAAACAGCAAATGGGAAGCTGTTGATCCAGTTAAACATTAGCAATTTATAAGCAGTTAGCAATTGAATGGATTGATCATTTTGGTGCTATTTGGAAAGCAGCTGGAAGACTTAAGGGATGTAATGGAAAAAATACAATCAAAAGCAATGCAGCTCCCATCTTCTTCAAAACAGCTGCTTCTTTTCATTCAGGAACTTTGCATGTCTTGCTAAAATTTCATATTTCTTTGCATATTTTGTGAAAAGCATTTATTTAATTATAATATCTTCTGTGTGGTTTTGTTTTTTTAATTGAAAATAAAAATTACCAGAAATTCACAGCAAAATTCCACACCAATGGATGAGAGCAGGAAATCACACACGAGAACATGCTCACAGGTTGTCTCTCACCTTGCTTCATAGGTGCTGGTGTGCTACCTTCAATGACTAACATTTAAACAATTGGCACAAAATCATCTTCTGAATTCTATGGTTTGCACAGGAGAAACATCATGGTGATTAGCTCTGTGCAGTTAAGGGTGCATGTGTGTGGCTAATGGAGGAGGAGAAGCAGTGTTCCTCCCTCTACGTATCTCCAGATGTTCAAAACAACAGGAGCCATCATTTCTAGCATCAGCACAGATACTACAGTACTCAAAGCTCAATTAAAAAAAAAAAAAAAGACTTTTATGCATTTCCAGAAACAGTAAAAAGTCATAAATGTTATTAATGTAGGGGCTGTATTTCTCCAGCATGTTCCCCTGCCACCTCTCCCACTATTTTCTCCACAGCTGCATCCCCAAGCCCTACCCTATAGCTGCCTATGTGGAAAACCAGTACCAAAATAATGAAATCCACGGAAATATACAGCTTTTATAAGATGTTAGGCAGTTTAGCTATTAATAACACTTGACGTCACACCTTCAGGGAAGCAAAAATCCTCCTGAAGGGGAGCTAAAATAGGCCAGCTTCGACTCAGTTAGGCAAGAGCCTCAGCTGGCCAAAGGCAGCCCCACTGCAACTCACTTCTCCAGAATAATCAGGCTCCTTAAACTATCTCTCCAAGTTCTCTGTTTTCGGTGATTTTGCTGTCAGCAAATTAAAAACAATAAAGAGACAGATAATATACTTGTGGTAATTTGAATGCTATTTCACGTTAATTAGGCAGGTCAACCTTGCTGCAACACTTGAATTAATTGTGGGAAAGTGGTATCATCAGTTCAGTGCTAGGTAGCACTGACAGAGCTGCTCAGCAGCTAATCCATCATTCAGAGACAGAGGCAGCATTTTGAAAGAAGATACAAAGCTTCAGGCATTGCTTTCTCTCTGTGACCCACTGATGGAGCCTGTTATTAGTATTAATGTTTTATTAATGAAGATGATAAAGGAAAGGGACATTTACAGACATGCTTGGATTTGGGACTCCTGGCTCTCTCTGTCACACTCCATTTCCCAAAAGGACAGAGCACTTGCCATTCCAAAACTGTCATTGCTTCTCTGGCTAACACGGTGCCCATGGTCACACAGGGACCAGGTACGCTGTGTTCCATGCAGCTGGGCTCCCCTCTGTACCTCCACTCCCACCAGAAGGAGAGCATCAGTTGTGACGTTGCTGTGAGGCAAAACTTGTTAGCAAAAGGTTTAGCCTTGCAACAGCAGAGCCGTGTTTTCCCCCTGACCTCAGTACTGCCCTGTCTTGGTCAACGCTGGCAGAAAGTTTGTGCGTCCCCAGGGGAGCCCACAGGACCCCTGCAAGCTCCACTCTGATTTTCTGAACAGCCTTTTCCCTGTCTCCACTGTAAAGTTATTCTTTCACTTTGTTCTTCATAAATGCTGCTTAGAGAGCTCAGTGACAACCTGCTTAGAGGAGGAAAAAAGGAGCATTTTTCCTCTCTGAATACAGTACAGCAGACATACAAATATACCTCTTAGCTGTAAAGGATTCCTTCTTCTTTCCAAAAGTAAGAGATTGCTCACTGTATGTCAAATACAGCTGATTAAGTGGGGTTATTGTTAGCATAAAAATGATTTTCTTTATCATGATGAAACCACAGTTTGCTGCCATCAGTTAGAAATATTTGTCATACAAAAATAGACAATTAATGGTCATGTGAAATTGCCTCATACTGCTCTCAGGCCAACAGTTTATTATTACCCAGTTTTTGGGGCAGTTTCCTCAACAGAAGGTGCCAAATTGGGTAAGACACTTCCATTGGATTGGCCTACTGGGTCATTTTCTGACTGTTAAAACAATTCACTGTAGAAGCTGACATGTTTTAAATATCAGCAAAATTTTTATTCCATTTATATACCTCATCATTAAAAGAGTAGTTTAGCTGTTGCTTTTTGACCTAACCAAAGAAAAGACAGTAAACCAATAGAAAGAGTCCAGCCTAGTTGATCACACTTTTAAGTCCATGACCTCTACGTGCAAAAGGTTAAAAATAAATAAATAAACTGTAATAACTGTCAAGATTCTTCCTGGTTCAGCGGTGTGCAATTGTTTTGCTTTTTTGGTGCTCCAACTGAAGGTAACATATGGCCACATAGCAAAATCTGCCAATGCAGTGCACAAAGCATCCACATCTTTTCTCCCTACCACAATATTTAAAACAAAACAAAACTAGTTCTTCCTTCAAATACAAGATCCCTATGTATCTGCCTCATCTTCCCCCCTATCCCAAAAAAAGAGAAACAACATTTTAATCCCTGAGAAAAAAAAAGATTATTTTCAGTGTGGAGCCAACATGTATGGTTGCTATGGTGACATAACAGTTGGCTAAATTCAATTAGTTCTCCCTATTATATGGTATTTTGTTTAAGAAATCACTGATTAAAGAAGAAAACTCCCTTACTCCCTTTCCCTTCCCCCCATCATTTAGGAGTACTCAACAGGTTTATTACTGTACTGATCACTGTGACACCATGACCTTGATGTGAAGTCTCTTCTTGAGGAAACCCCCAAAAGCACCAAGAATAACCAGCTAATCAACTGTGAAGACATATGACACATTGCGTTCTCCCTTCGCCGTTACCTTATCTGATACATTCCTGAATCCTTGTACATTAATGTGTCTTTGCAGAGGCTATTTTTGACACATCACTGACCTAAGCAGCTGGATTTCCCCCCACACACCCCACCTCCCCCAC